>DWDT01000111.1:0-28348 GCA_018245595.1 Microceris scylla
CTCATGTGTTAAAGTGATGTAAGATAAAAATTAAATTAGAAATGAACATGTTACAAAATAACATGTTGTCTTCATGTTTTAACTTTTTTAAATTTCTCTACTAATTTTATTAAGCCATTTGTCTGTACTATTTGCAGTGCTAAACACATGCAATTGTACTGCAATCCATAAATAATAATAATAATATAGATCACTATTGCTCAATTGCGACAGGTTTATCAGTTTTATAATAATAGATAATAGATTATATTTAGGTATAACATTAATATCCTTGTTAGTCTTGAGCATAACCCTCTTTTAATTTGTTTTTAAGCTTGTTTTTATTAGATTTATTAAGTTTGACAATTGAGTAATCTAGTTATTAATTAAGCTTATAGTTATTATCTACTACCTATGTATAATAATGGTAATATCTCAAAGTTACAGTCATGTAACACTTGTCTCCGAGTCTGTTTAATACCGTCTGTAGTTATTTGTAAAAAGTAGTAGAAATAGAACATGTCATACAAGGAAGTAATAAAGTGATAGGGGGCGCCGTTAAGTAGCAGTGAGCAGTAGTATAATTTAGATAATGCGTCATGGGACTCACCGGGACGGAAGCCGGGCGGCGCATGCGGTGCGTGAGGCGTATGCGGCGTGTGAGACGTGTGAGGCGTATGCGGCGTGTGAGGCGTGTGAGGCGTATGCGGCGTATGAGGCGTGTGAGGCGTGTGAGGCGCATGTGGTCGCCACGACTCGCTCTCGCCCTCACACAATCGCGCATTCAATCCTGAAATAATACTACATCATAATTCGTGGACATTGCTCAACACATGGAATACCTGATAAGGAACAACCATGGAACACTTGATAACAAGTAGTAGCTTCTATATATTACATTATTCCAAGGTCACGTGATCAACCAACCACTTAAAGAAAGCAAATCAATATCTTACAATGTTTAGTTTCTATTTAAATTCATCAATTTACTATCTTTGCGAGATTTTGGCCGGGTTGGTCTTGACAATATTTTAAATAATCGCTCTCTTATTATTTCTATCAGTCTACGCCAAAGCGTGCAATGTGTAGCTATGGAGCGACCTGTAGTCAAATATAAATAATTTGTAGTTAAAACAGCTAAATCCACAGATTTAATATATACTCACCGTTATCCAACTTGGAAGACATGTTTGGCAACCTATCGATCAATGGAACTCGATCGATCCTGTCCATTCGTTCATTCCGTTCCCTATGCCCGTCGTCACTCCCTTGGCCCACGTTTATGTCATTCCCCTGTTCCAACTTCTCCGTAGGTTTCCCGTTGGCCATCTCCCACAGACGCTCTTGCAGGCTCTTCTCACTGCTCTGATCGCTGTGTGCGTTCACACGTGGTGACTTCTCACGACTTCTTTCTCTGTTTATTTGAATAAAAATCATTCCAAAAATAATGAGATCAGTTGATCAGACAGGTTCAAATACATTATACAAATAAAAATAACATGCCAAATAAAATCAAAGCGAAATAATATTTTTGCCGCTATTGACAAAATTTACTTAAAAATCACAACGTACATCATGTTTATGACTTAAAAATGGCCGTGCCAACATATAACAAGAAAACTTTTAAAGAGATCAATGTAAAAAAGCAAGCTGCCGATCTAAATAGCCGATAGAAACAAAGTTCTATGCATTACATTTTATACACAATGTGTCATATACACATGTAGCGATGATAAGAAATTATATAAACTTGCAAAACTAGATTCGCATGGACACACAATGCTTGGTTAGAGCGCGGGACAGAATGCGAAAGCTAATATCATAACGAGTATTTGATGCAAATGTATAGTAGATAATATCAACAACAAGCTTTTTAAATCCGCGAAATAAAAAAAACGTACTACAAAATAATATAACATCAACTAGTCGAACAGTCAGTACAGAGAAACCCGCGGAATCCAGTTCTAATTATTTAAATTGAACAGTTTATTGGTGTCAATTACATTAAACAGATAAGTATTTTGTATTTGTATTATAATAGCACCCAAGGGGAAAAATTGTTTTGACTAATCCATATTGGCCTTCCTTACTGTCGCTATATTAAAAAAATATGAAACTTAATCTTCCAGGATATACTTTCATGATGATACTTTCCATATGAATACTTTCCCATTCATACTGGCAAGTCCTAGACTGTCTACATATGAGCCGCGAAATCAATAATCAGTGGGACAAGAACGGAGATCAATATCATCCATATTAAACTACTCACGGGAATGGCTGTGATCCCGCGGGTTTGTTCCGGGCAAGATAACAAAATGCGTAAATTCCAATTAAAATGAGGTCAGTCTGTTATGAGGTGTAAAGTGCGTGAGCATTGGCCGTGCCCGAGGTCGCTCGAACGCGGCGCTCGACCAACCTGTTGTTGTCCCGGCCGCTAAACCTGTCCCGCTCTCTATCGCTATCGCGCTCCCGCTCGCGTCGCTCCCGCCCGTGTTCCCGTCGTTCATCCCGCTCCCTATCGAATCCATTTTTGAGGCCAATAAGTTGGTGCATTGTTTAAGTGCAAAATATTGAACAAAAAAGTACCGACTGCGACCCCATGTCGGTATAAACACATTGGATTAGACACGATTCCTTTATGACTGTTTACGGCGATTATAACAAAAGCGATATATTATATTCATTTATTTAATTCAACAAATCTATCTACAATGAAATACAAAAGTCCTTTGTTCGGTGGTGAAATTGTTGCCTGTACGAATGATTTAAGAAGCGTAGTGGCTAGAAATGCTTAAACACACAAACACAACTAACGCGATTTTCTCATCACACATATTGCGTACAAAGCGTGAACTACTGAATGTTTTTCGAATAATTTATGAGCAGGAATCATTGATACTTTAATTTAAATAAATATCAACGTTTGGATTTTTCTTATTTGATACTTTATATACTTTTTTATTTTAATCAGCCAAGGAACTTCATAGTTTTATTTATGAAAGTCCATTATCCACAGTTTATTTTTTATACTTTTTAACTCGTTCTAATTTATCATATTTAAAATATAACAGAAACGAACTAATGGTACTTTTATCCAGCGTTTGTGATGAAACATATTAATGTACTTTACGATAAAGTCATGTAATAAATATCAAACAATGAGGTCTCTTACCAATTTCAATACAAATGAACCACGATTTCTTTTGTACTCGTCCATCACTGTTATATCTGTTCTCTTCACTATACATAATATTATTAACTAAATATAACTCACCCGTCGACGTATCCCCCTCGATCTGTGTTTCGAGTACTCTGTCGTACATGTCAATGCTATATTCCTCCAAGTTCTATCATGTAAAAACGTAGAACAGATTGAACTCACGTGTACACCCCCGCAAATCGTTCTCTTGTGTTTCGAGGTCGCGTTCCAGTAACTTATTCGCTATACTTATTCATAATTTTTCAGGCATTTTTCTAACACCTCTTGTGTCGACATTATTGTTGGTGTGACATGCATAAGGTTGTGCAAGTGGGCGTTAATCACCTGTCGCGGGCGTCGCGCGTGTCGCGGTCGCGGGCGCGGTCGCGGCGCTCGCGTGTGTCGCGGCGGTCGCGACGCTCGCGGTCGCGGTCGCGCTCGCGGTCGCGTCGCTCGCGCTCGCGCTCTCGGTCGCGGCGCTCGTCGTCACGCTTGGCGGCGTCGGGCGGCGGCTGGCTGGTGTCACACGGCGGCTCTGACACCTTGAAGCCCGGCGGGGGCTCGGATGCGTTAAATGCTGGCGGTGGTTTCGATAGGAGCGCTTGTAACTATAGAGTAAAATTGTTTTATTACGAGTTTGTCTTTAGATACATCAGTAATTTTTCAATTGATTCTATTATTGACAGAAGAGAAGAGCAGCAATTTGAACTTAATTTTCTACATACTCGAGATGATTTTATGTTTTGATCATTATCAGTATCATCATCAGCATCATCATCCATCGCCATCACCCTATCTCAATCCACTGCTGGACTTAGGCCTTCCCCAATGAACGCCGTCGCGTCGCGTCTGTCCTCGGCTTGTCAGTATCATCAGTAACACGCAAATCCAGAGCGTATATTAAAATAACAAATTAGTGACTTTGTACATGAATTAATAACAAACCGTTAATTCCGCAGTTGCATTAAGTTAAAAAAAGCAACCAGAAGTAGACAAACTTCGGTGACATAGTAACGTCAGAAATATCTTTAGTGAGAACTATAACAGCAAAAAGATAGGTCCAGCATAGATCCGAAACAAGTCAAGCTATCTCGAAAACTATACATACATGAATTAAGATAGTACATCAAAACTATCTCTCTTTTCTATTAGTTGTGCACTTTATTGTCATCATGTTTATTAGATTTATTACAGAATGTACTGTTCTTCAGTCCTAGGTGACTATATCAGTATATTGAAAGTAGTAGACAGACTACCAGGCTCATTGGTCAGACCATATTATTAAAGTGATAAGGTCCAATTGAACACGAACTGTACGAACCCAAAGAAAGTAGGTTAACTAAAAAATACTTGTAACCAGATGTGGCAAGATATGTGCTGATTAGATAGATAGAGGTGAACGTAGACACGCTGTATACTGACCCGTTCGGCGAGCGGCGTGGTGAGCGGCGCGGGGAGCGATGCGGGGAGCGGTGCGGGGAGCGATGCGG
This sequence comes from Microceris scylla, assembly GCA_018245595.1. Classification (NCBI taxonomy): domain Eukaryota; kingdom Metazoa; phylum Arthropoda; class Insecta; order Lepidoptera; family Hesperiidae; genus Microceris; species Microceris scylla. The sequence continues at coordinate 4,672 of DWDT01000111.1, forward strand.
GGAGCGACGCGGGGAGCGGCGCCGGGAGCGACGCGGGGAGCGGCGCAGCGGGCGGCTCCTCGGGGTCCAGCTCCATGGCGTCCTCGCCCTGCGACAACTCGCCCGTGCGCGGCTGCGGACACCATTAGTTTTTTACTATTTCACACCACCATTAGCCCTCTACTCAAATATGAAGTTTTTCAAGTATCAAGTTTTTCATTTACTCTTTGGTTGTTGTGTGACACGTCCGAGTCCGAAAAAAATGTTCTGGTAACAATAAATTTCGAAAATTTCAAAAAATTATTGGACAGTGCTACTATATATAAATGTAGATACAGGACAAGTGCTTTATTTGTTATTATACACACTATCAGCCTGTCATTGTCCACTGCTGAACATAGGCCTGTCCAATGACACGCCACTGTGCTCGATCTTCTGCTCTACGCATCCAACCACTGCCAGCTACTTAGCGTATGTTCTCACTCCACCTAGCTGGAGGGCCTCCTACATTTGCCAAGTCGCGGTCTCCACTCCAGAACACGTCTGCTTCAGCGGCTATCGGTTCTGCGACAGATGTGACCAGCCCATTGCCACTTTGGCTTGCTAATCTTTTGGACTATGTTGATAACATTGGTTCTCGGACGGATTGCCTTGTTTGGGTTTCGATCCCTCAGAGAGACGCCGAGCTCTGGGTAGCTCGTTGAGCGACCTTAAATTGGTGTACCGGTCGCACCAGTTTGTTATTAACGATCGACAATATTTATAATCAACTAGCTGACACTGGCCCGCTCCACAGGACGTAAAATAATTGAATTACACTTGGGTTCATATTATTTTCATTAATGACATGCAACGTCTAATCAATACTAACGCGTTATTTTTTTTTTTTGATTGACGTCAAATGTTTTACAGTTGGGGACAAACTGGTTTGTATGCGAAAGGAAAATTGTTCTTTTTACTATTTTCCTCGTATTTTTACGTTTTGCCTCTTCATAAGAACATTCCCGAGACAATGAAATACAACAAAAAAGAAATCAGCCAAATCGGTTCAGCAGTTCTCGAGTTGTACGCTTAGCGAGACATTAGCGATTCATTTTTATTTATATAGATACATGTAGTGTTTATAACTAGGCATGTAATTCAAGTGGTAGTCACCAGCGGATGGTGGGGATGGTGTGACAGCGGCAGTACCAAGCCGCCCACGTTCACGCTCATCAGCCCGCTCAGAAAGCCGCTCACCAGGCCTGTACATCATAATACATATTTATTTACTTTCACAATAAAGGAAAAAGTACCATAATAACGCTTTATACAATCTAAATAGTAATTAATGCGCGCATGAAAAGAGAGAAGAAATTTGCGGAGTTTCGATCACACATTGCGTAATAAATTACATGTGAGAGAGAATTACGGTACAAGAGAGGAGGGGAGAGAGGGAGAGGGGAAGAGAGGGAAAGAGGAAGAGAGGGAGAGAGGAAGAGAGGGAGAGAGGGAGAGAGGAAGAGAGGGAGAGAGGGAGAGAGGGAGAGAGGGAGAGAGGGAGAGAGGGAGAGAGGAAGAGAGGGAGAGAGGGAGAGAGGAAGAGAGGGGGAGAGGAAGAGAGGGAGAGAGGGAGAGAGGAAGAGAGGAAGAGAGGAAGAGAGGAAGAGAGGAAAAGAGGGAGAGAGGAAGAGAGGGAGAGAGGAAGAGAGCGAGAGAGAAACTGAATGAGATAGAAGTGAGTGCACGCACCGGGCTGCGCGGGCGGCAGCGCGGGCGGGAAGCCCAGCAGCGCGCCGGCCGGCGGCAGCGACGCGTCGCGCTGTAGCCCTGCGGGAAACGTATAGCACTTAATATCACTTTTAAATACTGCATTATCACCGAAGGGAAACTAAATTATAAACAATTGAGCTATCACAGTCATGTTCATATCTTTATTGTATATAGTGTAAATAACAGTAAAAACACATCCCACGTTTAATTTATGTCCTTCATTATCTGTTATTTATGCAGTTATTTTTCTATCTGAAAGATAGTATTTATGTCTTAGTTGGAAGATAGTTTAAGAATTACTTTGATTAAAATCGTAGTTACCTGGAACACCTGTGGGTATACTAGGCGGCCTAATACCGGGTGGCATTCCTGGCGTCATCCCTGGAGGAATACCTGCGGTTATACTGTAAAAAATATGATATTTCAATTTTCATTCCTAACCATAGTGATCACATCCTTTAAAGTTAAACAATATATGAACAACAAGTCGAGGAAAGGTCGCGATGGCGTTCATTAGGGGAGGCCTATGTCCAGCAGTGGACTGAGATATGCTGATGATCACGATGATGATGAATATATGAATTCAATTTATTACCTATTAAACCCCATTAGTCATAGCGTCAGTTAAGAGGAAAATACGCTTATCATTGGAAGGAGTATCAATATGTTAGCATTGATATGAAATACAATAATGGGATCATAATGTGATAAGAGTTAATCTAGCACAGTGGCATCTAAAAATATAACCTAAAAGCCTAATTATATACTATTGTGGTGGTTTTTAAAAATAGTCAAAATGGGTTTTATAGTTTTAAAAAAGTCAAAGTTGGTATATATTACGAAACTTCTTTGATATTACTAATGTCCATAAATGTGAGTGGCTACATACCATCAGGTTGAATGATTTCTGTCAAGCTATGCATCAATTAAAAAAAAACATACTCTTGTTTAACATTTTAATTATATCTGCTTTAGTATTTTAGTACTTTTAACACTATACAACACCATAATTAATATGGTCATGGTGAGTTTATTATGTTTTTATACTAACATTAAAAGCTAACTATTCAATTTCCTATACTGACCCGGGCGGCGGCATCCTCGGCACAGGTAGCGGCAGACTAGCGGGTGGCGCGGGCGGCATCGGCAGCGACAGGCTGCTGGGTGGTAGCGGCAACCCGCCCAGCAGCGTGCCGCTCGCGTTCGTCACGCCTGTCACGCCTGATACGCCCGTCACACCCGTTACGCCCCCCACGTTTGGTACACCCGGAACGCCAGGCACTGGGGGTAGCACGCCCAGCATGTTCGGTATTCCCTCAACAACCTTCGGCATAATCTGTGGACCACTTATTTCAGTTTATATTTGAGCCAATTGAAATTAAATCATAATGGTGTAAGCCAATATTTAGTACAAGTAAGAACTTAATGCAATATTTTGTCATGGCAACTTTTGTTTGTTACTAACATTTTGAAACAATAAAATACATCAAAAAATATTTCTGACATTCATTGAAATTAAACTAAATGATACTATTTTATCTAATAAACGCGGTTAAAGTTAGTCTGATTTAGCGATTTAGATAAATGACTCTAGTATGGCATAATAATAATAGAGAATAGTAGTGAGAACGAGCAGAGACCCTGGGCGGCAGCCAGGGCGGCAGTGTGTCTTCGTCGACGGCGCCGCCCTCCTCCAGCGCGTCGAGCGACAGCGCGCCCAGCAGCCAGCGCGCGTGCAGGGCGCTCCACGGCAGGTAGGCCACGCCCAGGTCGGCCTCCCAGTAGTCCTTCCACTCGCGCCCCTTCACGCCCTTGCCCGCGGCCCACTTCACCTGCACACAGATACTTTGCCTACTTAATAGTTACAGTACACTTCCTACTAACGTAAACTTTATTACGTCACACATCTCGTAGGGCTCAATATATCTAATAATAAAATAGAGAGAGCCATCTTACTCATACCGTTACAAAAAAGATACTCTAAACAAGGTGATATAATGATGCTAAACTTTCGAAATCAATCTTTTCAAGTGAACATTAGAAAAGGTATCATGTCAGTTAATTCTCTCATACAGCATTGGTCTGAATACTGTATGAGAGAATGAACTGACATTATGATTGTTAGTAAACAATGATTAATGAAGGTCTGGCGGGATGTGTACGGACCGCGATCTCCTTGGAGTGCAGCTTGTGGCGGTCGAGCTTGGCCAAGGCCTTGGCGGCGTCGCGGCGGCGCTCCATGACGACGAAGGCGCAGCCGCGCGGCGCCACCACGTCGATGGCCAGCACGCCGCCCACGGCTCCGAACAGGTCCGACAGCTCCTCCTCGCGCGCCAGCTTCGACAGGTGCCCCACCCACAGCGTCGTGCTGCAAACTGACGCGCACTCTTACACTCCTCCCTTACTCGTACCGTTATCGGGACATTTGAAAAATTAAAATGGGGAAGTGATGACTCAATGTTGTATTTTAAACAGTCCTGTTCACCCGATAAATTCGAAAAGTTTGTATCTCATCCAAAACATATTATGGGAATGTTAAATTACTGCCGTAAAAAATAAATATTGGAGAAGAACTATATGGAAAAATATAGTGGTTTTGTCATATTTCTCTATTCACAATTATTGAAATTCATCCCTTTTGACGTATATTCACCTTTTCCTTTATAATAACATATGCGACAGCAAGGCCATCTACAAAGTTTTAACAAGTTTATGGTGAACACAACTTACCACTTAAGTTCTCCTTCTTGATTGGAGGTAGTCCCTTTTTCTCTCGTTCCCTTTGCTTCTCCTTTTCCGCTTCTCTTTCTTTGTAATTTTTATCCCTATCCCCTCTGTCTCTATCTCTGAAAGTGTCAACACCTACTAACCATTTTCACATTCACCTTATACATAGCAATAAGAAAAAAATATAGGAGGCTTAATAGTTTTCTCTATATAGTATTGAGAGAGTAAATTGACATCCACTCTTTCATTTCTGTGTAGTTCCTGTGCAGGGCTGAAATGTCAGATGCTAAATAGCAATACTGACATGGAATGAGCAAGGGCTACTTAACACACCATTCACAAAGAATCAATGACGCAACAATCATACACTGGAGTCCTCCATGCTGTATATTGTACAACATGTTCAAATCCAATGTCTAAACCAGTATAACTAATATGGTTTAACTTTTAATAGTGCCATCATGCAAAAATACACACAAAAAACTTGTTTACGAATCCATATAGCTTAACCTTACTGGAGAGGCAAACAAGAACAAATCTTAGAAAACAACATGAATCAATGAAAGTAATGGATATTCGTATTGTTATTAAAAGGTAGTATTATTATGTCATCAATTATTACAAGGCCACTAACCTGTCCCGGTCCCGGTCCCGGCGCCGTCGCGGGGATCTTGACCTGGAGCGTGACCGTCGCCGCCGTTTGGGTGATTTTGAACGTGATCTGTGTCTCCGTGACTTTGGAGATGGACTTCTGAAAAATATCATGTATATCAAAGATTACGAAAAGTTTCAATAGGCTCACGATCTATTCCATGGGGCTTAAACGTAACTGGTGAAACGTGGGAGTGTACTACACTCCTCTGCCTACCACTCCTTACATTACTGGAATATTTCATCTCCTTTGGAAAGAAAGTTTCTTGATTACTAATCTTTATTAGAAACTGGAATCCACTTAACGTCAATATTAATAAGTGATACAATTTACTTTGAGGATAAAAGATAAAGTGTTTGAAAAGCACGTTATAAAATATCCTACTGCACAAGTCACCAACAAAACATACACTTTGGTAATGGAATGTCAATAATTTGTAATTTATAATCATAAAAATAGAAAAAATTACAATATCCATTCTAATATTATAAATGCGAAAGTAATTCTGTCTGTCTGTGACGTCATCACCGCCAAACCACTGAACCGATTGTGATGAAATTTAATATAGAGATACTTGAGGGTCTTGGGTTGAATATAGGCTCCTTTTTTCTCCCATGCTTTTTGTAGTTTTTCCAGGAATTTCATTGTTTTACGAAAAGGTCGCTGTAAATGGGCTTCCTCAACGCTTACATAGCGTGCGCTGGCTCAACCTTTTGAGATACATAAAACAATGTTCTACAAAAACATTGTCCTTTAAAAAACTTATAAAAAGTCCGCGATGGTATATGTTTATATCATAAGATTGAGCCAGAGTAACCATTTTAATATATTTAATTTAAATTTACCAGGTTATTGTTAATATTTTTTCTCCAATTTGGTATTAATCCTTATCAAAATAAATATATTTTGCCATTTTGCTACCTTTACCATCATTATAATAAATACTTTAGGAAATATCATAGATTCAAAATAACCCGCAACGGAAAATCACTCATAGAATGGGAAGCACGCGGGGAAGCGGCTGCGGGGTGCTCGCGTGAGCAGCAGACGTACCGTGCGGTGTGCGGGGCCGGTTTGTTAATGATTATACAATTTCGATATATTAATAATGTTGTTTTAAATTGTACAATTGGATCAGGCAACATTTAGAATCTTCGCGGACGAAGTCGCGGGTATAATTTAGTAATAATATACATATACCTGGAATCATTTGCATCAGGTATTTCTATGACCTGTGGCCCAGTATCCACAAACTCGATATCCGATTCATTAGCTACATCGTCTTTGGGCTCATTATTAGTTTTCTGTGGATCTGGTTGGATACCCTGTAAAAAAAATCAATTGTTTTTAAATGTCTTTTAACATCAATAATAATTTGCATTATTAAATTGGCCACAGATATGTTGATATGTCTAATGACTGGCAGTCAGAAAACTTCCTTTCTACGTTGGATAATCATCAAAGCAAAATACAACAGTATTAGCGCTATTGTTTATTTAAAAAATTTAATAATTATATGCTTCTATACAAAAATTGCCAATTATTTTTATTTATACAAAGAAGTGAGAAACAGACAGCTTCTGGGACTCATGACAGTCAGTTGCCTTTATAGCTCCTAATATAAACACCAATCTCAAAATGATTAACTAGTTGTATTATTCTACAGAAAATTATATTAACATTTTTTTTTGTGTTTGGCCACAAAATAAGACACTAATTTTACTTTGCACTGAGCTTCAAATATTATGTATACCACAATGTATCATACAATTTGCATCATTTTTTTGTAAATAATGATTGGCATCATACATTAAAAATACATTTTATGGGAAGGAGAATTTAATTTAACTTATCAAATAAACTATTGATGTCCTTTCAATATTGCACTTGATAGATTTAGTAGTAAAATTTGAATGTTTATCATACTCACCATAAATGGCAAATTCAGTGATTGATTTTGTTGCATCTGCATTTCATTCATTATTGGCATTAGATTCTGGAATCAGTAATGGGACTCATGTAAATATTGTAATTTGATTATTCATTTAGGCATTCTCATAAATCTATATGTTACTTACAGGTATTTGCATTCCAGACATTAGCTGTCTCATTATCTCAGGATTTGTTAATAGACTGCAAGAAAAAAGCAAACATATATTTACGTATAATAGGAGCTGTAATGCACATTTAAATAAAAGTGACGTTATGTATTTTCAGTTACACTTTATTGAGTATTAAAATAGGGCTCTTAAAATTATAAGAAATTATTTGGCAACTTTTCTTATAGGCAATTTCATCTATATTTCGTTTCAATAACGGTGCTGATTTAAACAGGAAGTACAAGACATTTGGACCAACTTCAAATACAATGCTACTTTAGATTATTACATTACATGGAGTGCAGTGTTTATTTCTGACCCATTGCGAGTTTCAAGATCAATCCATGGTAAGTCCTGTTTCAAGTTGATTTATACGAAACACAAAACATCCCACCTTTATCTCCAAAGGGGTAGGCTGAGGAGTGTAGTCCACTACCATGTTTCACCAGTATATGGAACAGGAAGTGAGCCTATTGCTATAAGCTGGCCACAAATCTAGATTTCAAAGTATTTATGAAGAATCAACTTAGAAAAAACGAACTTTGTTCAACCTGAGGACCAAACCTGGGACCTATCAGTTGCGGTTTCAACCACTCAGCCAAAAAGGCAGTAGATAAAATGTTAAATTAAAACATTTAGTATTTACCTGCCAAGTGCTTCTGCTAGATTATTTGTCTGTTGAGTTTGATGTGTTTGATGGGTCTGGTGAGACTGATGACTTTGATGAGATTGATGACTTTGATGAGATTGATGACTATGATGAGGCTGATGAGACTGGTGACTCTGGTGAGACTGATGACTTTGGTGACTTGAGTGTGTGTTATGTGATGATGTGGGAGGATTCTGTGAAGGTGGATCTGAGCCAGGTGTTTCATCTTCACTGTCATATTCAAAGTCATTTAGAAGTTTCCTATTAAATTTTGTTGGGGCAGGACCAGATGAATCATCCTGAAACTGATATAAACACTACTGTTAACATTGTCCGGTACACATTAATAGCCATAATATTTTTTTGTAATAATTATTAAGACCATTCATTCAGTTACCTCATCTTAAACTAGATAGAGCTTACACTGTCTTATCTACAAAACATCTGATAACCTTAACCTTTGAATACATAGTTTATATAGATAATTTATTACTCTAGCACAGAACAAATACTTCCACTCATTATGCAAATATTCGTCCCATGTGAGAATTGAACCCACAATACAAAACGCAGCAGTCAAGGTAACTAACAACTGGATGAAGAGGCCAACTACGTGTGTATCCTAAACACCTTTCACCCAATGAAACTATGATTTTATTGTGTAAAGCATATGAAATCATAATGTTTTCATAGCTCTCTAACATCTATATGAAAAAAGGCTTTTATTCAATTATGAATTAAATTACTTTATTAATGAATTACCTGATCACCGCCCATTGGTGAAGAAACATGTGGGCTATGCTGGGTGGCAGTTGGAGACAGTTTCATGTCCATTGTACTATTATGAGTTAAGTTGAGTGAACTCCCTGTAAGGTATATGTTAAGTTAATTAGTGAAACATCAAAAATTACTATTTTACTACAGCAATAATTTTCAGAGAGAAACTTGTAGGTCAATAAAGTTACCAATTCTATCAGCTCATTCAATAGATTAGTTCTAGAAATAAGATTTATATGTGTGTTCCCTTGATTTAGAGATTAATGTCATTTTATAAATGTAACATCAAACTTCATGCCTGCGATCAGGAAGGGGTAGGCAGAGGAGTGTAGTACACCCACATGTTTCACCAGTTACATTTTCAGTCGCATAGAATATGTGGTGAGTCTACGTTGCCATACACCAGGCACAATTCCAGACTCGGAGACAATACTAGAAATTCTAAATTAGAAAAACCCAATAATATCCGACCCGGGATTTGAACCTAGGACCTCTCGATCAGCAGTCACACTTGCAAACACTTGATCAACGAGGCAGTCATTGAATTTAAAAAACAAGATTAATGTCACAATAAAACTAATCAAGAAGTTTACATAATTTAGAATAAGCGATATTGTAAGTATTGTTCTCACAAATAAAAGACTTATTTTCACACTTGAAAACCCCTATCTGAATATGAAATTGCATTAATTCCCTATTAATGCAATTTCATATTCAACATAGAACATAAAAAACTGGTATATAGTTTTACTGTCATAATATTTAGTATTATCAAAATTTGTTACCAGCATCTGTCACTTAAAATCTCTCAAGACATGTGTTCACTCTTAGAAGGCCTGATTATATTATGTTGGTAAATGTACTAATCTAACACAGAATATGTTCCATGTTTATCATATGTCATATAATACTACAAGACAGTTTATTTTTCATACAATTCGTAGATGCATTTATTGTTAACAAACCATAATTGTCTGCCCCATAAGGGACCCGAGATGAGGAAATGCATGTACTATGTAAGTATGTTAATTACTTATTAAACAATGAACAAACAATATTTACCATTAGCAGTGTTATTCTGCTGTTGCTGGATCTCCTGGTGTAGAGGATGATTAGGATCTGCCATATCGAGAAGAGGCTGGATAACCTCTGGACTAAATACATTGTTTTTCTGCCATAGATTAAGTACTCTGATTATGTTACGCTGAAATTAAATATAGACGTCACTTTTAATTAGAGCTATTTATATACAATTTGGGCTGGACAATATTAAAATTTACAACCTTTTAGGCTACAGGCACCAAGCGAGCAGGTAAGCAAAATACCAGGGAAGTACAACAAGCAACAGATGATAATATAGCATTAAATTTGTCCATTTGTTTGTCTGTCATGAAGATAACTAAGAAATGAAAATCCTTTTAGATAAAGTATTCAAATAGTTGTATGTATATGTAATACTGAGATAACAGTAGTATTGAGCTTTCTAAAATAATATTACGTTGCTGTATCATACATTTATTTTGCCACTCACTGTTCAGAAAATAATGTACTCTTAGTAAGTTAACAATAACTAAAAAGCTGGTTCGAATTTATCACATCTCCTACACTGATACGTTGTTTATCTTCAGTAGAATAAAGAGTTCAAGTATAACCTACAAGGAAATTTTATATAACGAACCTTGTCTTCGGGGGGACACCTGAAGAGATTAGCGAAAGTCTGTTGCATGTTCTTCGCGAAACGCGCCGCGAACACATCCTTGTCCTGTCCGAACTGGTGCCGAGACTGTCTCACTATCGAATCTATCACGTACAGTCCAGGAACTTTATATTCTGGCTTACATTTCTGGATAAACTTTTCCACACTATGCACAACATGTTTGTAAAACTTTATGGCCTTTATAGCACCCTTAGTGATAGCACTCATCTTCGCCTTCGATATAGGCGGCTTGTTTTCGTACAACCCGGATAACTGAAACAAAAAGGATTTAGTGAATACGATGCCACGGCGAATTTATCCATTGCACATATTACACAAGTAATACCTCCGCGTTGAACGCTTTTACTTCCGGCATATCCATTTTTATATTTATTTCTTATGAACTAGAAATATAAAGAATTTAACTACTGAAAATAATCTATTTGCGTAAAGAAATTCATTTTCGTGAGCAGTCAACATGCTCAGAATAACAAAATGGCGTGCGTGAGCCAGTGTTGCAAATATCTGAACTCTGAATTGAACCCTGATTTTATTGTACATACCAAATAGTTAGGGTTTCATATAAAATAATTATCAAAAATAATTAATTAAAACATTCATACTTATTAAGATAATAAATGAATAATACATTTAATCAAATTATTGTAACATTATTAAATCCAACAAAAAATCTATACTACTGTTTTATCCTATAAAATACGACAATTATATTATGGTCACAGTTATAACTATTGGGATTTAGAACGAAGGAAATCAGAGTCACACCCTCTCCGGCCCATATTACAGAAGATTAGTTGTTGCTTATTTTGTAAATAAGAATCTTATTATTCTATTACCTTCCATGGTAGCTTTCCAGCTGCTTAGGTACATTTTACATTAGGTATATATTATTTTACACAAAAACCAGTTAATGTTTTGTACTTTACAATAACAAGACGTAGCAAAGGTAACGTAACGTAGCATAGCGTAGCGTGGATTGACGATATACGATGTATGATTGCTACTGCTTATATTTGGACAGCTGAAGATCAAGCTCAGTGGTAGCTCTCATTGCTTTTCATAGAGTATGTTTATATATTCGTTTCTATAATAGTTAAGTTTATAAAACATTTCATAATATTTTTGTTCAAAATGTTTTCCAAATAAATAATTGACAAGCATTTCACATGATGTACGCTTGAAGCAAATGTGTTACCATAAATTAATTGTCTGAGAGAAATTTGTTACCATATATTAATACACCTTTTCTCCATGGTAACAATAACATGGTAACAATAAAAAGCAATTAAATCTCTTCATTTACATACCTAATTATTTTAATAAAAATAAAGTTTAACTTTGATCGCACGCAGGCTCTAGGTGCAATTTTTTTAAATTTACAATGTTCCATAAATTTTTCTCTTTGAATTCATGTAAATCAGTCGGGCTGAATTATTGTGACAGTGACAGCGATATGAATAAAGTTGCTACCGCTACAAAGTCAGCACTGTCCTGTTAAATATCTGTGTTTTTTGTTTGCTTACATCTTCTGTCAGTTCTGTGATCTGTCTTATATTAGACGTTATGTAGTATATTATAGAGTACCTACCTACTTTGAACTTTATACTTATTTTCTAATAAAACTTTACCTAAACTTAACTGTTATGGCAGATGAATATTCAGCTGTTAAACGCGGGAAGCTTATTTTGAAAGGTGATAAACCAAAGTAAGTTACAATAGAATGCAACACAAATATTCTTTATTTTACACCAAGATTATAATACAACAGACAGTACAAATTTTACAGTAATATCAGTACCTATGTAATGTAATTGACACTTCTGGATATTTATGTTTAAATCTGATGCTCTTAAAAAATGTTTTTATACTGGTATTTATTATTTATATTTATATATATATTTATAATACAAAATCTAGACTTACAGAATTAATTAACATCATTCGCAAACAAAATGTACGTGAATATTATTTAAAGTTTTATTTGAATAATGAATATTATTTATATTCTGATACACGTAGAGCGAAAAAACGTAAACATAAGAAAAAAGACAAGACAGAAGATTCTAAAGTTGACGAGGATCTCCTCAAGCACGGTGGTTGGTGGAAGGTGGAGAAAATAGAAGACTTAACTGGGTCCATATCTATTGAATTTGCAAATAACTGTTATATATCTGCATTGGACAATGGTTTATTTACTATTGGAGCACCTCATGATGAAGGAGATGGTCCCTCCCCAGAAGAGATTTTCACTGCATTTCCTGCTGGAGAAAATAAGTTTGCTTTAAAGTCAGGCTATGGGAAGTACTTGGGGGTTTCAAAAGATGGAGTTGTGATAGGCAGATCTGATGCTGTGGGACCTATGGAGCAGTGGGAGCCTGTATGGCAAGATGGTAATTTTTATTTATTAATGGTTGATTTCTATGGAGCAAGCCACACAGTGTTACTAAAAGTGAAAGTATTTGAGTACTGGTAGTAAAAGCAGTCTCCTCACAGTTGATATGATATGATATTGTGATGATGGACAACTACATCAGAGTGAAACAAATATTAGTACTTTTGTAGTTGTACATCCAAGTAGCAGTTTTGTTAAATACATAATCTTGCTGGGCCATATTGTTAATTATTGTTAAGGTTATGAAATGTAAATTGAGATACTATTTGATACTAAGGAGGCCATATTTCCATAAAATATATAACTGATTACTCTTTTTTGTTAATAATGAAAATTACAAGTATTACTGTTAATTAAGGTTATACAATTATTTCACAATATATAATTATTTCAGGTAAAACAGCTATCCTTAGTGCACTGAACAAATTTGTATCAGTAAACATAGAGGATGACTCAGTTGTGGCACAGAGTGTAACAGCTGGTTCACAGGAGTTCTGTCACATCCGGAGCAACAAGATGAGGGAGGTGAACACTATTGTTGTGCCTGCTGAAGAGCAGGGTGACCTGGCTGAGATTGAAGTGAATTATGTGTAAGGAAAGATTTTTTATTCAAGTAACTTACAATTGTTATTGGTTATAGGATTAAAAAAAACTAAAAATAAAGTAATGATCAACCCATTTATCATTCCACTGTTGGAATATGGGTCCCTCCTAATGAGAGGGTTAAGGCCATAGCCTGCCAAGCCGGCTAAGTGTGGGTTGACAGACTTTCACACACCTTAGAATTGTCTTTTTATAAACTAAGGTGGCAGGTTTCCTCATCATGTTGTCTTTCACCATTAGCAAGTGATATTTAAACTTAAAAGACACTTTTGTAAATAGCTGTGCACCATGAATTTAAACCCAGCACCGCCAGAATGAGGGGCTGAATTCTTAACCACTAGGCTATAACTCATATGTTATTATAGGATTTTCTTAGATACAATTCTGTTTGTCTTGAGTTCTGCAACAAAACTGTGAGATGCTTTTTCTCCACAATGCTCAGTTTGGATTAGCAGAAATTTAATTAACATTCACAATTTTTTTTGTCTTGTACTTCAGTACTTGCAAAAAGGCAATAGTAGCAAGCATAATTTGGCATTATTTGTCTAACTTTGAAAGGTTTCACATTAACCACAGAGAAGTTGGCTAAAATTCATGTTTTTATTATTTTTATGGACTAATTAAAAATTATCACACTTCTTGCTCGTATATTTTAGTTCAAATGATTAATACAGCAATTCTCAATAGGAAAAAGTTCCAGAAGTTTCAAGATAAGAAGCTGCGTGTTAATGAGGATGGTGTGTCTGACTTGAAGCGAGCGAAGATGGAAGGTAATCTGCATGAGACCTTGCTTGATAGACGGAGTAAAATGAAAGCTGATAGATATTGTAAATAAAATAATAATATATAAGAGGAATGTTGTTTCTTTTGTTTAACTTTAACATACCTTTTGCTGATTTGGATACAGAGTATATCTATATAAAGGTTAAGTAGTCCAATATTTTTTAACTGCTGAAAACTTATCTGTTTCCTTCCAACTGGCTATAACTCTGCTACTGTGTTTTTCTGTTAATCTTAGTTTTTGTGTAACAAATTTTAAGCCTGTGAAACAACACTGACTGTATAACAATGTAGTGTGTTTAAGGTCAGTTTTTAGTATTGCCATACATATATGAATGCAAATAAATTTTGTTACATAAAAGCAGAAAATGTTATATTCACAATTAGGACTCTTGTACAGAATATAAATAATCTTTTCATAAGTACTGCATTTTGCCTACGCCTTAATGCAATGTTTTGCATTATAATATAAGCAATTACAAGGCCTTGAACATCTTGGATTTTTATATTAAACAGAGATCAAAAGAAAAAAAGTATTTTAAATGATTTATTATTTATTTCTCTTGCAAATGACATTCGGTACAGACCTGAAAACATTTTGAAAGCAATTTTGTATATACCGTTTTCTTACAGAGAAACGTACTGTTACAATCATAGTGAATTTGAATATAGCTACCTACACATATAAAACGCATATCTACACCTAAAACTAGTGTCAGACTAGAGAAAGACCTAGTCTTATGGAACTTGATTCGGCGTTCGCTTCGATGTTCGAAGCCGTGTGCAGTAAGCATGAAATCATACACATAGTATGTAGTTACAAAATAATATATCGCGCTGTCTCTTAAATACACAATATCAGCTTCAACGTACCACACACCTGCAAGTCATTGATGACTATACAATATTTTTTATCATTGTAACAGACAAATACGTATAGTAGTCATAATCATTAGTAAACATGTTCGTAAATATTGGGTGACCTACAGAACATGTCTGCCGTACGATTAAAAAAATCAAATCGCCAACAATAAGGGACCAATGAACCCACCACGCAATGGAATGCTGTCACATGGAGGGTCTATTCCTCAAAAATGCGGTTTTATTTTTCATACCCGCTATTTAACCTAATATACCTAACTAAAGCTTATTGTTATTCTCCAAATGTATAAGTGATCAAGACTTGCAGTGACATTCGTGATGTGTAATGCAGTTTACGAGAAAATGGCTGATATACATATCTCTTATTCTGAACACAATAATCTATGATAATTGTTCAGAATTATATAAAAAACGATTTTGGCATTTGATATACAAGTGGCTATACACTAATGTAAACATTTAAGTCATTTTTTTAGGAATATGAATATTAAATACATGATATACATTTTGAAATTATGTATGTAAATCTTATTTGTATAATTTCACTCAATAGAAGGTGTCTGCGGTCGAGTAACGAGCACGAAAACAAATTAACGAAACTCCCGCTAAAACTAATGTCAAAGATTTGCCATTATATATAGTGATTTACATGCTTTCTTTAGAATTTCTCATTTTATATCGTTAACTCGTTCGCTGGATATCAAATCTATATAATACTTAAGTCTAAATCAGTGAAGTATCATACATGAACGATATTATTAATACACTTATTAAGCTAAAAGCAATCAGAGTACGTAATTATCCAATCTCGTTTAAATAAATTAGGTCATTTAAATAAATTATTTATTTATTTAAATGACCTTTATAGTCCGTTAACGTACATAAGTACCGTTCTACTAAATCAAAACGACGATTTTGGTGTTACCTTTTAGGGCAGATGTGTACACAGGTACGTATCGATATACGAAAAATCACCGGCCCATTTGAGCTTTATTCCATCTCATGTAATTGCTATTTAGCCTCATAAATTTTGATAAAAAAATATACATAGTATACAAATCTCTCAATCAGTACAAAAGAAGCAATAATTGTGCAGCGCTCAAGACGATGTATATTTGCAATCCATCAATTTTTTAAGACTACTTTGTTCAATGGTATCATTTGAATGTAGTACGTCATACCCATTGTAGTCTCGTATAAAACGTTTGTTCTCCGATTGATCGTAAATTGTAGGTAGGTAAGCTTAATTCTTAAATAGTACATTGCTTTCCTAGTACGCCCTGACTGAGTTTCGAGGGGGGTTAAAACGTGCAGAAATCTTCACTTGCCCCGTTCCTCTTCCTCTAAGTTTGCGGGATTTTTTTAGATTTTCGTTACCAAAAGAAAGGTACATATACGATGCATTAGAAGAAAACTGATTATATGCAGACCTTCATCATGCATCCTTATAACATGTACCTTTTTGTAATTAAATAATACTTCATATTTTTGTAATCGCACTTCAGGTTCCAAAAATCTTTCATTCTCAGCATATCTATTGGTGAAGTTCGTAGTCGAAAGTATCTATGATCACTGTTATATTGTAATCAATCGTCGACTTCTAAACACAGTGTTGATTGTTCTGGTAGCCGAAAGAGGTCAGATGATCGGTGCACCCTTTCAAAGGGAGCGATACTCAGGGAATTCAAAGACAGTCATGATCTCTTCTATGACGGCTCCTATAGCAGTACGTTGTTCCTAATGTAGCGAAATTGTTCCGAATCATACGACACTTCCTTTCTAACAGGTCATTTCCAATGTAAAAAGCTATTTTTATAAGTAGAATTCTACTAACTACATTACAAAGTCATTCCAATATGCACTTGATAGGGCATTTATTTGAAACAGGTAGGTACTTAGTACAAGTTATTGATGGGTGATTTATAGTTCCAACGTAGGGTTCTTAAACATCAATGCAACCGCCAATACATTATTGTTAGTACATAACTTTTAATGGAAAGAGAAGTGTGTATAAATTAGATTAGCGTTTCGAGAATTAGGGTAGCGCTGTTCTATTTTTTTTTCATCTCATACAACGCACGTAGATATACTGTATACAGTGATTATTATTGGTAAACTCGTTTAAATTAATATCAATTGCAAGCTTGTTTGGAAAATCTATTTTTGATACGATTCAGTCTCACATAAACAGATCCATGAATTTGGACACATTTGTATCGATCAGTTACATATAGACCAAGTGTTAAACATTGTTTGGCGTGTTGGTCGTACTGGACAATTGAAATAAAATGCTATAATTTTCTATAGCCAATAAAATGAATTATCATTAGAAATACTAGGTTATTATGTAAATAATGATAATATCCTAGAATAACTTCAGATACGATCAACTCATTCTATGCCGAAAGGGCCAGTACACCAGATAAGTTGATAAAACTATGTAGGTACTCGTTTAATATAAAATTGAATACATACTTAATTGTACATATTTGTAATTGGACATATACAAAATAATTACACACAATGTAAGTATTTATACGGCGTGAAAATCGATCACAACCTCCGACTCAGCAATAAAGTTAAATGACCTAAAGAGTCAGCGTCTTCGTCAAAACTGTAACTATTTTATTTATGAATTTATTAATCCAATAAACAATTAGCATTTTGATTGAAAATTATTATTTTTGGGAGACAGCATCACCAAATTCTAAAGTTATAAAGAATTGGGTGGGTGATTCCTATTTTCGGGTTATATATCTGAATCATTTAATTCATATAATCGAAGTCGATTTAATTTTGTATACTTTACGATTTTTAGCTATTAAAAATTAAGTTGACCCTGCCTCTATTTTAGCCCTTAACATTCGTCATAAATACAGACTAGTAATTTCAATGTTATTTCGACAAGGTCATAATAAAATTGTCTTATGATTATATTGTCACGCCGGGTACCTTACGGGGTCGGCAGAGAACATTTATTACTAAATATCTATCCATGAAAGATTGAAATATTTACAACAAATAAAGTAAAACAAGAACAATATCGATAGTAACATGACATGAACTTAAGCAGTGTTGAACTACGTTTCAAAGTAAGCATTAGTCACAAATGACCAATGAAACCAACGTAAAAGGTGTATTAGGAATTGAAATACTGGCTAGTAAGACTTTTTTAAATTTAATTTATAAGGGTGGGGGGAGGCATAACGGGTCCGCGGGGCATAGCGGTGCAAGCACAGCTCGAAGCAAACGTCGTACAAATTGTCAAATGCGTCGCTACGATTGGTGGTTAGTCGGCGCCTTACCTTCATAAGCGAGCCACGTCATTTCGGCAGGTGTTTGTGTGATATAAACAAAAATATCAAAACAGTGTTTTTCTTAAAAAATTTAGGGAAATTGAACTGCAATTCTTTCTAAAACGTACTTACGTACTGTGGCGTGTTACAGTTCAATTTGAATAGTTCCCTTTCAGATTTTTTAATCCAAAAGTACAAGTTCATTGAATCAAAGGTAAGATGCCGTCAGTTTGTATTTAATTTTGAATGAGCGGGGGGGTATAGTGGGGTACAGTGCCTGGGGCAAAGTGGGATAATTATCCACTCAAACGTCCACGTGGGCTCTAGCCAAAACGCCACCCAGACAACCACTTCTAGAAATTTCGACCGGTAACACGACACTACCATCGCAAATACTACAACGGGATAAAAATATACAAACGCCGCCTAGCCAACTTTACTACAACCTGGTTGTTCTTGGATGGTCGATAAGCCCTCGAGTTTTGCAACAACTCCAGAACAAATAATGCCCGTGCCTAAGGAAAACAGAACAAGCAAAAGAATTAATAAGCAACGAGGAAAAACAGCAATAATTACAGAATCACCGTACAAAAACAAGCTACTAGCCATAAAAAAGGCTGCAGAACTTAAGGAATACAAAAAGAGGGTAGCTAAAGATTTGAAAATGAAATCCACCAAACTGAAGAAGAGAAAGGTTATCAAAAAGAAAGGTAGGAAAAGCTCTGAAGATGATGACGATGCGAATGCATCTATTGTGGTTGCTTGTGGTCAGAGTCAACCGAGGGATGGATACGTTGTCTAAAATGTTCTCGATGGGCACACGACTCTTGTGCTGGAGAGGATGAAAAAGATGAAGAGGCCACTCATTTATGTACATTGTGCATTGAAAATTGATTTTGTAAAAGGTTAATATGATTTAAATGATTAATATGATTTTTTCGAAGGCCAAAATGTTTAAGTTAGGCGATTTAAATAAGTATACCAGTAGTTACGTTGATTTTTTGTTATCTTGATTGAAAGTTTAAAGGAGATGTTTATAATGCTAAAGTGTTTAAGCTATGTATGTTTTTGTTTTGAAACTGTCATTATGTTGCTAAAAAATAAAGCTATTTCGTTTGGAAGTTGTGTTTCGTTATTTATTATTACCACCCCACTTTACCCCTATGTATGGGGCATAACGGGTCAAATGCATTTTTTTATTGAAATATTCACATCTCCTAGATTAATTACGTTATAAACATAAATGTATCCATAGTCATTCACAATGAATTAAGCTATTATTCTAAGTTAAAACTTGTAATTTAATTACATCATTTCAGGTTTTAGGGATGTTTAAACGTTAAGTACCCTACTATGCCCCCCCTTCCCCTATATGGCAGGCTGAGAGCGATCTCGAGACGTTTATAACAAAGACAAAAACGAGTACAATGAGATGATAGAGGTAAACGTGTGGTAGTGACGCCTTATTCTTTTCTTTTTAAAATATTATTGAAATACAACGAAAGGGTGAGAAAAAAGATGCTCCAAAATGAGGCTCTAATTGAGCTCAACATAAATATTGGATATTACATTTTTTATTTTTTTTCTGTGTATTAAACGTCACGGAAATTCGTATATATAGAAGACTTATATAGTACAATAGAAATGACACAACCAGTTACTTCAACTATCAATTCTTATATTGAAACCCTTGGCAAAAACCAAACGTTAAATGCATCAGTTAAGTGATCAAGCCAGCACTAAAATACCAAGATCACAGCGCCGAATGCAAGTAATGTTTGAAATAATTTTTCTCACAGTGCAATATATTTATATATACAGTCGAAAAGTCCCATTTACATGCTGTAATTAATTAATTCTAGTTTATATATCAGGATGATAGAAATATTATGAACATATTGTATTAAAATAATTATTGTATGCCTGTAAGGGGTAGGCTAATTACAGATTAAACGGTTAATCAGACTTAGTTAATCAATGGGTAAGACTCAAAATACTGTGCAAATTATAACTCTTCAATGGAACATTATCAATTTACCCCTTCGTTGTCACTTCGCGTTTAGGAAAATTTGTTACATCACGCCTATCTAACAAGTATTCACATATATAAACATCTATTTGTATAACCTTAGGACTAACAATAATTTATACATTAACACATTTTGTAATAAAATCATTTTATAGTTATTTTGTTTCGTTTTGTCCCCGTTCCTCTCGCGATATAATTACTTATACACAATATATCCTAACATAAGAATACACAGGCAAACACACACGAGAGTAAGGGGCAAAACAGACATAAATTAATGTGTTTGTGTGTATGTGTGTGTAAGTGTGCATATTAAAGTGTAAAAGTAACTGAAATGCAACTGAAAGACAAGTTATTCTCCGCCTATGATTTAAGTCACAAAGCAAACACTGAAAAAACATATTCATAGAATCATTCACATAGAAAAAAATACAAGAAGTGACTGGTTTTGTCATTATTTTTCCTAGAACTTATACGTAATTCTGTTTGCTTGTATTGTCGGCAATGCTTCATTAGTGGGTTGAGAGTAAAAATGTAATTTCTATAACGACAGTGACACGGCGTATATAAGATTCAACGTACAATTAGACCTCGTATAAAGCCAAGAAGTGTTATATTAACACTTTATGAGATCCATACTAATAGTCGTACAATATCTGTCAATTATAAATACATTCAAGGCTTAGCCGCTAATTTTGTTGGAATTTGGCATAGAGAGATGGGAGATTGTTTTTGAGTATTAGCAACACCTCTAAATATCCGTCAGTGAAACAGTTTGTTTTTAAATAAGGAAAGTAATGCCCATAAAAAAGACAGTAAGATATACCTGACTGTACTAAACTACATAAATATGTTGTGGAGTTATATTCAGATATTACAGCTCCGGCAGTGCAAAGTATGATTTAGAATGTTTTGGCAGGCTCGGTAGTACATTTGTGTCGGTGTAAGCACTTCAGATAAGTAAAATTTATCTAATAGAATTCATTTTTAATCCAGACAACATAACACTGTTTCGGTGGGCACAATTAATTACATTACCTAATACAAAATATTACCTTGACCAATGTTTACAGAGTATTTGAGATTGCATACATATTTACGACATAAAATTATATCAAGAACATTTTTTATATTAACAATATTGTTATCGATTACATTAACATTAAATCAAATATATACAATATATTCCTACAGCCCTGTTTTAGATATTCATTTGTGAGCGGATAATTGAGATTTATGTCTGGTTCGCACATGTGCTTAGTGTGTGAGCGAGATAGTAATATCGAACCAAAATTACACTGCTCATTGCAGAAACTTCTGTGTAAACCAGACATTACAATTGCAAGCATTACAATATCGCAGTACACAGATATAATTATGTATCAATATAAACTGTACTTTACAAAGCAGAGCAAATTTTCTAACAATAACTATTTTATGAGGTTATATAATGAAATATTTTTTTCCTTTTTGTGACTAAACAAATGACAGATTAAAATATATAATGATTTTGTTCACTTCGCAAAAAATATTTACAATTACATTATCGCATATAAATAGATATTCGAAATAGATACATTATTGTGAAACTTCTGTATAAACTAATATAACAGAAAAATGTAAAACGCAAGTGATTAAAACCTCAGGAATGTTTCAGTCTAATAAGACAAGTCAGTTTGCTCTGTCTTGTCTATCAGTTATGAATAATATTCACATGTAACATTGAAAAGAGAAAGATGACATGAACGAGGGTTATCCAAGTTATCAAGTAACAATAAATTGGTAAAAAAAAAACAATTCCGTGGCCAAGTTATGTCCTATAGGTGCGTGCGTGAATGTTTGCGTGCGTGTGTATACGTGTGAGCGAGAAGTCGCACGGGGCTGTACCGGACATATTGTTTTGTTATCGTCACCATCATTCTTTACTACTATTAATTTATCTTTTTTAATCAGTTATATCTATTCAGATTGTTCTTATTTATGCACCCGTTCTTCCTGAGGACATTAATAACGTTCCGCCCTCAAAGTAGATCATTAATCGCCCGTTAAATAATGCTGCAATGATTTCACCGTTTGAGCATCGTTATGAATGAATAAATTAGTTGATCAATCACCATATAACGTTTAGACTCATGAAATCTGTAACAACGGCCTGAAGTCCTATTTGATGTTAGCCGCAGATGTGTTGCTACCCTCATTGAATTTATGAAAATTCTCTAGTGTCGGTGTTGTGAATTAACTCATGTTTTTATTGAAAACAGCAAGGCGAGAATTTAGTGATAAAACTATGTACAAGGGTGGGATGGAGGTTTCGGTTGATTCCGACGTAATCTTTTATTGAAGCTCATTGGTGATACACATCAGTGCCTGACAATTGAACGATTTAATATTTCTGGCAGGCCGCCGACAAGTTTTAAAATCGTTAACCAACAATAACGATCAAGACAGACCGCCCAATGTGCCGTTTTTAGCGCGGAAACGCCAACAAAAATGAGCCCGTAGCGGTCATCAATCCTGGGAGGGGGTGTGTCGGTGAGGGGGCGGGGGCGGCGCCGGGCTCAGCTGGCCGCCATGGCGCTGTCGCCGGCGCGCTCGGCGCGCTCGGCCCGCAGCCACTCCACAAACTCATCCAGCATCACAGGCCCTGTCACACCAACGCCTTTTTATATCATCTATATTTTATCCCGGACGTTTCAAAATGCTCCTGTTTTTTTTCACGCAGTGTTACTTTAATGAGTCCGGAGTGTTAGTTGTACTCACAGGCGCCGTCCGCGTCGTAGGCGGCGAGGTGAGCGTCGACGGTGCGGCTGAACTCGAGGATGTTGCACCACTGGTCGCGGTTGACGACCCGGTAGCGCTTCTCGCGCGCCAGGAACTCCCCGAGCGCGGGCCGCAGCGACCAGCGCGGCAGCAGCACGCCCAGCAGCGCGCGGGCCGTGCTCGTGTCCAGCGAGCGCTGGTCTTTGTCCTGCACATCGATCATCATCTAGGTGTTACGCTTATACTACTACACTATACAGTATACACACACTGTAGAAGTAATCGTAAAATATTATCTAGCATATCAGATGCTTGTGATTACTTATTGAAGATATAATGAGCAACATTATGATTACAATTAATTAGACTTCAGATTTAGCGGAAATATTGTCATGTGTCGTTATTGTGGTGAACTAAATCTATATATTAATACGTGATGACAAAACTTTGGACCCCTTTTTACGAAAATTGCGCGGACGCAGGAGCATAAAATTTGGCACACTTACAGTTTATGTGCAGGAGAAGTGCAGAACGCTAATATTTTTCAATAATAATGCTTATAAAGTACATTAAATCAATAAAT
>DWDT01000112.1:0-28337 GCA_018245595.1 Microceris scylla
GTTTAGCCTTATAATTCAGGGAGGCAATGCTGCCAGTGTTTTGGGAACCATGCCTCATAAGGACATTTTAGATGAACTTTTTTTTATAAATATTGTTTTATTTATAATATTATTAATATTTGCAAAATTACTATGTATTAGAAAGTATTGAATAAATTTGTAGTTTATTATTTAGAAGAAGTATTGAGAAGTACTGTTTTTTCTTAAATAGGACTAGAGAGCCATCTATAAAAAGTAAAGTTAAACACTAACTGTGCAAACATCACATATTTTTGTCAATTTGAATAGTTACACTACTAACCGCTAGATGGCTAAAGTTGAATGAAGTCATATTCTTTCTATAATGGCCACCTAGATGGCGCTATAGCCAGTTAATCCTAAAATAATTCTTGTGGGTTGGTTCTAATGTTGTTTCTTTCTTCAGCTCATCTTACAGTGCATAGTTTTTGTAACATTTTATTATTATTATAAATTGTATAGAATATACCCTAACAGTTATATGCGATAAAAAATAAAATAAATTTCATAATTGATATATTTACTAATTTACAACATAATCTCATAATTATGTATTACAAACACTTTCACTATAAAATTGTCATAATAGAAGCTACCAGTTTATTTTTAAAAAGTACTTAAGTACGTATACCAAGAGAGCGGGATGCTGAAGGCGTGATTTACCAAGATTATCCCGGCAGGCTGTTAGGGCGAGGGCCGGCGTAACGGTAACGCGTGTTTCGATTTCGTAGAGCATTTCTCCGCGGGATCCCGTTACTCGCCCGAAAGTACTTTTGTTGCTTCGTTCACTCGAACGCTACGTTCAGCTACTCGCCTATATGACCGATCGCGAGTTCAGCGCATTGGTAACACCGTTTGGTTTCTATTATATTTGTTCAAAACAAAGCCAGCCTTTTCATAATTCATACCCACAATGTATGCGGTAAGTTCAACTGAGAGCAGTGACCTTAGTTTATTACTTCGGCAAATTGTTATGAGTTAATTAAACGCCGAAATCCAAATACCACTGGGCGAAAAGGAAATATCAAAAGTACACTTTAGATTATTTGAGATAATTTGAAGAAGTTTCGTGGACAGTTGTGTAAGCGAATGGCCTTGCCGGCGAACTGCGGGTCGATGACTGCGGCACAAATTAACCACGGCCGCTGTTTATTTTATTGAGAGAGTGAGCGTAACCGGCAAAAAACAAATCGTCTTATGAGAATTTGGTGCATTCTTTAGCAATAGCAACTGAGCTCCTTTAAGTAGGCACTTCTCATTGGATCGATTTCTTAGCAAACTGATACCACGCATTCTATAATTTAAAACATCCTTTATTGATTTATTATATTAGAATAAAATGAATAATTTGTAATGGTGTTGCTTAATTAAGAGGATTGTAGATCTAAGAACTTGAGATATATTATATATAATCAAGTATTTACTCATTTCCCGGCTAATATCAACAGTGAGGCTACTTTACCGCCTTAAATATTTTCTTTCAAATATAAATAATATGAAGTATAAAGTTTATTTAAGGATTTATTGTGGCTAACTTCCTCCATCCACATAGATGTAAAAGCATTGTTTATGCCTTTCGCAGTCGCGGAAGCGATCAGTGCCTTGTAATGGTATGTACAAACGGCTGCCCATGTCATAATTACAACAAAAATAATTTAAAGTTCGTATTACGGCACCTTTCTATAGTAGGTACGTTTTATTTTTGGTTTCCTAATGTCCAAAAAACAATCAGATAATATTTTGTACGCGTATCCTACACTCTGACAATGTACATAGATCATAGAGTACATAAAAAGGCTATTTGCATAGTAGCCAAAAAAGCAATACGTGGGATGTAGCGTGAGTATGAGTTAGGCAGCGAGGTATAGACAAAGTAGGAGGCTTGCACGGGTGACGTAATCCATGCGGTTCGATACTCTCGAAAGGCTGCGGGGTCGACGGCCCCTAGACGGCGGAACCGCGGCCTACGCCACCGCTCAATTAAATCTTTCGCACTTGCTTTAAATTTTTTGTTACCGTCTTTACATTAATTTTGTATTCATATTTCAAAAATAGCAGATAAAAATAACAATGATTTTGATTACATTAATTCATATTATACTTTCATAAGCTTCTGCAGTGATGTTTAGAGTCTCTTTAAGCGCGTGCAATTAGCTACCCCAGTTTTGCAAAGGTGCGAAAAATAAGTATGGCCGGTATCGAGTACAAGTGAGAGGCGAGCGAGAAGGGCCGCCGAGAGCGAGTTACACAAGAAGGGTTACAAAACTATGGCAATGAACCCGAGTGAACCTGAACCTTGCGAACCGCTAGCTGCCGATGGCGACAGTTGCCGCGCACCGCGCTGTATCTCATTGTGCATAGCAATCTCGCTCTAAAATTCCGCATTGGGAACTAGCCTGCAGTCCTAAAACAACAAGCAATGTTTATTCGCGAAACTAAGCGAAATACTTTCTTCTTTTTGTATTTTATACATATATATGTATATATACATGATATTTATGAAATTATGATATTATGAATACTCTGACAATACATGTAACTTTTATGCACGTAAAGAATACGCAAATCAAATACGTATATGTATGCAAATAAATTTAAATGAAATTATCATTCTTTTAGACGTTCATACATTTACCAAAATGATAGAGATTTGCTTGCTCTCATCAATAATTATTAAGAGCGCGTTATAAGAATTATTTGTGTAAAAAAAAATACAAAATCATGATAGTTTTTTTAAGGTATACTTGAAAGTCAAATTTGCTACCACATAACGTAAATTAAATAAGCTTTAAGCGTGTTCAAATGTTAAGTAACTTTCTGCATAAGGACCGATATTCACCAGATTACGCATTTACATAATAATGACATAGAACACCGCTACAAATTTATAAGTTTATATTGACTATTGTATAAGAAGGGCCAGTTGTATAGGAAGGCATGCACGTTACCTAGTGCGCAATGCGGAAATGTTTTTGTGCCTGTTGCACTACGATACTTGTGCAAACTCTACATTCGTATAAAACGCATTAAAGGCACTAACGTCGTATACCTCTATTTTCATTGGCATTAATCAACTTGTTTGTGACTGAAATATTGGGGGAGTTTTGCCATAGTCAGGCATTGCGGGTTAGTGACCGCAGTAGGTGTACGTATTACACAGGAGGACGCCGGTTAGGGGAGGCCTATGTCCAGCAGTGGATAACGAGAGGCTGACGATGATGAACCAACTTGAATAAACTTTCTTCACTGAATATAAAACACTAAATAAAAAAAGAA
Source organism: Microceris scylla (assembly GCA_018245595.1). Classification (NCBI taxonomy): domain Eukaryota; kingdom Metazoa; phylum Arthropoda; class Insecta; order Lepidoptera; family Hesperiidae; genus Microceris; species Microceris scylla. The sequence continues at coordinate 3,295 of DWDT01000112.1, forward strand.
GGATGTTTTTATTTAAGCGATTGCCAGGAATTTTCGTATATCTTTCTTTCGTTGTTTTGATTACGGATAAAGATATACACGTCAGTGCTACAATCTTACATACAAACGACATCAACGAGCGCCGGTAGAGTTGTGCTTGATTACTTATTAAACATACTGGTATTTATTTCGTCTTATGTTGTCTGCGCTGTTTACAAAAGGTCTATAATATTCATGTCTTAATATTTGTTATACAATGTGTGTTATTAAAGTCAATAAAAAATATATTGTTTTACAAATAATAATTCTTATTACACGTTCAGCAACTACAAGTGAAACACACAAAATGTATGGGATATGAATAATGACCTGTAAGTTACGTTATTGGATTAGATTTAAAAGATTTATAAACTGAAAGTGATAAGAAATGGGTGATTTCATCAAATCATTATATAACGAGATTAAATCTAAGCAAGGCTAAGTGGTAAAGTGATAGAGCTAATTAATACAGTTAAGAGTAAAATGATAGGAGTTAAGCATTACAGTTTCTTTAAAGCTGATAACGTTTACCTTGTGTATAGGAAGTGGTAGAGTAGGACATCGAAGTGTCGCAATATAAAATGCCCATCAGCACGCGGCTGTCCGCTCGCCGGCCGCGAATTCGCCGCCGAACAGCACGCAGCGGGGTCGACGAACCCACGTTTATGTGCTCGATAAAAGTAAAAACTCATGCTTTCTGCGTTACCGCTCAGGTTACAAAATATTCTCCATATATTTTCCACACCGCGAATATTTAAACAGGTGACACAGAGCGCATATGCTGTGACATACCGCGAACAACAACAAAGTCTGTAGAAAATATCAATTGAAAACATTGTTATATAAATGATGGGTCCATTTATGTGTGTATTGTAATGGGTATTCTATTAATACCTTTAATTAGTTTGGTATTCCCAATACTAAAATATATTAAAAACGAAAATTGTGTAAAAGAGAACCCTTAAAATAGCTATTGTACAAATTAGTAATGACATTGACGTGAATATCACGTGGTTAACATTTGCTATTCTGTTTTCTACTAACAATAACAGTGAAATAATATTGGATAATATTAAATATTCCTACTTTTCTCTGTCGAAAAACTATAATTTTGTGTTACATATACGTAAATCTATTGAGAAGTGAGTGTGGATGAAAAGTGAATCAACCTGACGTTTAGTTGCGCGGCTACTCGCGTTCGTTGACCTCACAAATTTTCGTTTCGTTAGTCGCCGAGTCCCCCCCCCCCCCCCCCTTCTGCCCTCCTCTTTACTCTTTCTGTTGCGATTCCGCAAGTTCACGATTCACGAATTAACACTTAACAACAAATTATACAAAAAATTCGTTCTCTGTAAACTTGAGAGGTCTAGCGAGGTTTATGTTTCTATAAATTTTTTTGCAATCGTTTTGTACATATATCTGAGTCCAAAGATCTATTACTTTGGTATTATCTTGTTTACACACAAACAATGCACTCATTTTATTTATGATGAGAATAGATTATGGAAAAAAAGATTGGATTACACACATGTCATGCAATGTCGGAAGTACAAATGATGGCGCACGAATTGGATTGTTGTATGTATGACGTGTAAAGAAACACAATATTTTTTTAAATAATTACAAAAAATAACCCTTTTTATTCAAGTAATACTTAACGAAGGAAGTAATGTTATTTACAGCCTTGTAATCGATCTGCCTTTAATATTTTTCCAACGAGCCTATTGTGATCTACTCGTCTCTAGAACTAACCATAAACGCATTTACTTGGATTCGATTTTTGCATCAACATTTGCTGAACAACGTGATTTTTCTCCAAGTGTGTGTGAAGTAAAGTCATCAACACATCTGTGTCGCAAAAGTTTTGGAGGCGCTTTATATTTAGTTATACTGGATATTGTAGTTCAAGATTGGATTTTATTTAAGTCTTTGAAAGTATGTAATAGTACAGAAGACAGGATAGTTATCTGTAAACTTTGTTAATGACAGATATAGATTTGGAAAAGAAATTTTGTAGGGTTCTAGGATTAGATTCGTTCAAAATTTTCACTAGACAATACAGCAAAAATGTTACTTTTTCGTTAATTAAACAGCTCCTGTGCATTTATCGAACGGATTGATGATGTGACAATTTGGTGAGTAGGCCAGGCACCGCAGAAGACTCCGGTCGCGGTTCACCATGGTTCAACGTGACACTTTCCGACGTCATAAGCAACTTTCCTACGAGCAATGCGCTTGCTGGCGACACTAGCGCCGCGCATCGCGAACGGCGGCCACCGGAACTATTGTGCGCTACTTTTCTAGTGAAGTAATTAATTTATACTACGACTATGACTTTTCTCCGCGCTGTTATACCCACAGTACTGCGGTGTACAATCTAATGGACGGAAGTCGGTCAAGTGTATATGTTCACGTGCCTTCCGGGTTCCATCGCTATTTTATTGCGTAAAAAATATTTATAGCAACTAAGATAATAATAGCATTACCATCGCAATCGAACATCGCACGCGCCATCAATCATGTAGCAACCAACCAATATAAATTATGATTTCTTTACTAAACTAACACTATTATTTATTAGTGTCTACAAGCTTAAATAGGTATAATACTAACATATAGTGACCAAACGAGTTTAGGGATATTAATTTACTCACTAACTGTAGTTCTGGTTGTCGTTTTAATTAAGTAAAGTAAAAATTCAATAGCTCAAATACTGTTGTAAGTAAAGCTCCGACACGTATATGTTTGTTTATGCGCTGTTATAAAGTTAAATTATTTTATCACATAAGATATAAGTTAAATTAAATTATTTATCGGATCAGATTATTTTATCAAATAAAATACCATTAAATACATGTACAGATATATGTATATGTAATCATTACCAAAGGTGGAGCAGTTGTCGCTACATCAATTTTCGTTACACTATTACTGCTTTTTACGTCAGGCATTCACCAGGAAGCGAGGGAGTAAGCACTCATCTTACATAAAGAGGTCGTTGCCACAGCCGCTCGATATTTACTGCCACAACTGCCAGCGCGAGACAGCCGATAGTGCATCTACTCTGAATTAACGTCACTGCTTGTAAGATTGTTCAATCGGCCTTTAAATTGTGACTCGTTGATACAAACAATTGACATTCATATTTTTCAACCCGCCAAAAAGTATTTCATAGCTTTTCCAGCCAATACTAATATGCATATAATATCTTTGTAGGATCCATTTGGTTATATTTATACCTGATATTAGTTATCCTATTTATCAAAGGAAATAAATTCAAAGCTTAAAAAGCATTAGTCCTGTACACTTGAATTTGTTTTCATATATGGGCCTTGAACACTTCTTATGATTCAGTTAATGTTTACGAGGAACCGATGTCACAACACTCTGAGATTAAATTGAAATAAGGTGACAGTGTTATTAATATTTATTGATTTCCTTTAAGATTCCATTAAGATCTTCCATTAAGAGTCTTTGTAACAGACCTGTATTGGACCTGGAATGTACAACGTACATTACAGCCCGTGATTTTAAAATCACTAAAACCTAATGATCTCAAAATCGTAGTTAAATAAAAACGTAATATAACGCCTACAATCCCCGAAGAGGTGGACAGAGGCGTGTAGTGCACTCCAATGTTTCCTTGCAATAGATGCCTGGTCTATTATACTTGAATAAAAATCTGTAATTATTTAATACGATACTAAAAATTATAAATTATCTAACAGTTCATTTATAATGATTACAAAATATTTAAAACATTAACATGTCTAATTATTACGCGGCTAAATAATGCGGCTTAACACAAAATAGTCATATGAAAATGAACGTGTAAGAATTGCGAGCGAAAATATTAAAAATTGTTTATTTATAGAGATATATAAATAAACAAAGAGCCGTAACGTGGTCGCCGCGGACAAAAGTGCGCAAACAAAAAGTTCATTGTCATTTGGGCACAACAATCTGCTCGTGTTTTTATGATACCAATCTTATCTTTGCCGAACAGCCTTTTTATTGTACGCTGTGCAGTCATTTTGCGCAAATGGATAAAGCATTCTCGGAATTCTTCGTTAGGTTTTCAATTGTACGTTTTACTAACTTCGCGTTGTGTGACAGAAAGGAAATTGATAGTGGCGTGCACGTCATTTTCGGATCGAATAATTTTTTGCCGATGCGTGTATCTTTTAGATCATTTAGGATTTATTGTTAGAAATACATATAATAAGATTGTAATCGCTTATTAGTAATGTTTGATACATTTACTAACACGTTGTTCGTTTGATCATTCAGTTACGTAAGTGAAAAAAGCACTAGGAGGAATATGTTTACATAATTTTTCAAACAAATCCATGAATGGTAATTATATAGCAAAATAGACTACTGCGGTCAGCACCTTTCTTTAATATACTATTGATTTAGACTTTACAATTTTAAGTATTAACCGATTAATTTTGAATGTTTATTTGAAACCATCATTTAATCCTTTTGATGCTAAATAATTTCTATACAGAACTACAGATAATAGAGGCTATAATCCTGTAAGCCATAAAAGCAATGAATTAGTTTTTATTTTTAATCCAACCAGCCTGGAAATCAGGTGGAAATATTATTTAAATTTAAATTATATAAGCGGGTTAATTCAGATTAAGTACAATCATTTTAAAGATAACATTTACAAGTGAAATAAAGTCCCAGATATTTGTGTTTGTGAACAAATATAAGACGGAATCAAATATAATTTAGTCAAATGAACCTAACATAGGTAGTAAATATTAAAGTTATTAATGTTCCAATAGAATGCAACAACATTCATTGAAGATAATAATCATTAAAATGTTTAGCTGATGTTCAATAATGTTAATTATTTTATTCAGATTCCATGTCCGGTCCAAAAATCACATTATCGGTCCGGTCTTTAATAGGATGCCGCGGAGTTCCATCTTCAGCTCTCCATTTGGATACGTGAAGATGAAGACTGAGCTCCGTTCTGTCAACCACTTTCCATATATCGTTACTTCAACTAGCTGGTGGGCGTTCTGCGCTAGGTTTGGCAACTTGTGGTCTCTACTCCAGAACACATTTTCTCCGAGGATTACCGTTTCTGCGATTGAAGCGACCAGGCCACTGCCAGATCAGTTTGCGAATCTTGTGGGTTATATCGATAACATAGGTACAGATACATATCTTCAATAAACAATAGCATAAATTGGGATTCGTTTTTTTCTAATGAAATAGTTACGAGATGTATGTAGCAAATTTAGTTATACAATAAGACTAAATGTTATACGTACGTACGTACATAATTAAACAGCTCCTGTGAATTTATAGAACGGATCCATGAAATGACAATTTGGTGAGTAGGCCAGGCACCGCATAAGACGCCCGTATGTATTTTCCTAGGTATGTAATATGATATTGTGATCATAAATAGCTTTAAATCTAAGCATGTTCCTCTTAAATTTAAGAACACAATTCTAACCGTCCTCTCTCCTAGTACTGTCGGATTAAGCGCGTCGTTAAGCAGCAGGATACCGGAATAGTAACGGGACTGGTCCCTTCTTTTTACTTTTTTTTCTGGCCTAGGGACGGCTGAGGTATGCGTTCACTTTTAATAATTCCCACTGCTTTTTTTGGACGCACGTTTTTACCGCTCAAGCCTATCCACTGATACTCCAAACCGCTCAACCTTCAAGTATTTTGAAACATTTCCTTTAAAAATTGTTTTGGTAATACGCGACATTTGGCATATATTTTTCTAATTTAGTCTATTGCTTAACTACACAATTTCGATTTGGACTGCCAAATTATAAATTGGTGAATAAAAAAATAAATAAAACTCATATTTCGTTATAAAGCATTGATTTATAATATTGTAAAGAAAAAAAAAGCACAGGGTATTGTTTTTTCTCCAGCAGCGCCTTTGCGGTCAAACTTTAAGTCCTTTGTTTACGTCCCTTTGTAAAATAACGGGTATGAGGCGACGTTGAATGATGCTTTGTGACGTCAGTGCGATTTTTAAAAAAATGCACTTTTGCTGTCATAACAGACCCGTTAGTAAGTAACAGTGTCTTGTGTAAACCGGGACCTCTTGTTTATAATAGGCGGTTCCACGAACCAAAGGTTTCTATAGAACAATACATCAGGAAGATATATGACGTTCCATAATTCTTAGGTCCGTGACAAATGTGAGGTTGCAAAGTCGATTGTACTGTGTTGAAATCTAACGGTCAGGTAGCTCCTTGTGGTTAAACAATACATATACAGTTCTGTAATGTTTATTTACCGTTGCCACTTTTTATGAATATCTCTCATACGGCATGAGAGAAATAATAAAAAAATCCAGAAGAATTGTGTTCTGCACGCCGCACTTAGAGCGCATGCTGTATTTATAAATATGCATATTCAATGCATGCATAGATGCAAAAGGGTGAAGGGCAACACGGGCGATCGAAATATTAAGTGACGGCAACACATTGTAATCAATCCAATTAACGACCACCTTATAGGTGGTTGCAAATGTTGATTTTTTGTGCATCAAAATGTTCTGTTACGGGACTATTTAATGAAAGGGGTTTAATAGAGAGGATGCATAAAAAAGCCTGTGATTATTTAACCCATATCCGCTATTTGGGCGGCTCCGGAGCATATGGCCGTGTAACCCTTTGGCCCCGTTATGTTGCATTCGTTAAAGCAGTTGTGTTATTTATGTACAATATGTTGGGATTGGAAATAAATAAGGTACTTCCTCTCACTTGCGATAAATACTGTTTAACTACAACCAATACGTGTAGGTGATTTAACATATATAATATTATCATGTAGGTACTCGTAATAGGATTGCTACAAAGTCGTATAAGTAAATATAACATCACGCCTGTAATCTCCGAAGGGGTAGGCAGAGGAGTGTAGTACACCCCCACGTTTCACCATTTAAGTCCCACAATAGAATTGGTGATGAGCCTATTGCCATACACCGGGCACACATCCAGACTCCGAGTCACTACTAGAAATTCTTGGTTAGAAAAGTCCCATAGTACCCAATCCGAAATTTGAACCAAGGACCTCACAATCGGCAGTCGCGCTTGCAACCACTCGACCAAGGAGACAGTTTGGTGTTCCGGGTCAGGTAAAAAGGTAAAAAATATTTTTTTAAATTATTATTCGATAAAATGACGTTCAATACTCCATTGCGCCTTTATTTACACCTTTATTTAATAACTAATTAACAAATACATACTTATGTATAAAATGATAAATCTGTACAAAATTATTTTTGTACTTAAACTAGACTTATACATTAAATTCCTCCTCTGGACAAATGTTTATAGTTTTGGCCTAAAATGGTGAAAGATTCAGTGTTGGCGATGAGAATAGATGCATGAGTATGATTTTATATGGTTACTATGAATTTATATGGCTACTACTATGAATTTATATGGTTACACTAAACATTGTCATCGATAGAGCAAACGTGCGCCAACGTTAATCATAGTAAATTACCAGCAAAGCGCTGTTTCAGTTTAAACTGTGCTCCGTCATCTTCGTGTCATAAACAATACAGAAACCATGATCGTAGAACTGCAATTTACAAGGTATTATTATTCGCAGTCGGATTGCCAACGGCGAATAATACCTTGTCATTGACATTGACAGACTTTACAGATAAGTATTACTATATGTAGTTAGGTTTGGCTCTTATCATTTTACGTCTGATCATGATCAGATATCAGGTCTCTCTTCAGGAGGCCTATAGCATACGTTAATATAGACTTAATGATAAGCCTATGTGAAGGCTACCAATAGGATTCAAAGAGGGCTGTTAAATAATAAATATTAAGACCGTGGCGTAACAGTCAATTCTTTAAAATTATAGTTATAAAATCTTGGGAATTATGGTAACTCGTTCGTTTCTGCTCCATTCTATACTGAATATAAAAAATTTGCTACATGTCATCGTTTTAGACACGTGGGTAGTTTTCTTTAGTGTTACGAGTATATTAAACAGATAGAGATTGTTCCCAATACGTGCCACAAATATTTAAATATTTCGCAACAATGTAACATCACGCTTGTAATTCCCAAAGAGGAAGGCAGAGGGGTGTAGTACCTACACTCCCATGTTTCACCAGTTAAAAAATCAATATAGGATATTTTAAAATTTAAGACCAGCACCTATGAATTAATTTTATATTATTTGAATAATAATTCATCACTTTCATACATCACATATATAAGAAATTCGGTAGAGCGGACTATTTATTGGTTATCCATACGTAATGACGTAACGCATGTACTACATATATTGCACGTAGGTACTAATATGCAAATACTTGAATTCCTTAAAAATAGTGTCGAAAAAATTTCAAAAAGTGTAAAATAAATTCGAAAGGTTTTTACATCATAATAATGAATATATCTGTAATGTATAAAAGTAAATGCCAAACAGATATTAATTTTCCATTCCTGGCACTGCTGGAAGACATCTCTTAAGGGATAAAAATTTTTTCAGTATGTTTTTTTTTCTATCAACATTATCTGTGTACAAAACAAATATTACACGTTAACATTTTTGCTATTGTGTTAGTGGCTACTGACGAGTAATGAGCGTATTTATTTATTTTCACTTTTCGCCATATCGAGCAAGTGCGAGAGAGCCGTGACGAGGAGACGACAACGTGTCGCCGATTCCTGGAAGCACACGCTTTCCACAATCGGCGGGCGAACACCGTCTTCCCGAGGAAATGCATGCGGGTTCGTTGCACTTACAAACTCATAACCCCCTTTCTAAAGCACCGATCCAATTATGTGCACTTTCGCAAGCAACTACTGTCACTCGCCTAGATACGGATAGGAAACTCGGCGCGATGCGCTTGCGCACCCACCTGCCGCCGTGACACCAGGCCTAGGCAATAAATTCTAACAGTTTACTATGCCGGTTCCACGTCTTCGGCATATTACTTATCATGCTCCTCTATGCCATGGTGATATATATGTATCACTATTCAATATTTTGTATTAAAAAATGAAGGCTTACGTAAATATGTGTCCTATATACCAGGTGATTTTTTTCCCATATTGAAAACATCCGCAAAACGATTATAAGATAATTATATAGGTTCCAAAACGGTTCTCTATAAAATAGAGCATAGAAAACTTTGTATAATTGCTTGCATAACTTATAACCATCAAAGTCGCATTTAATTGGCAAACAAGTACAAATAACTTCAAATCAAGCGCTTTCCCATTTTCATGTTCTGCTTTCAATAGCAAACTCCAATTGTTTAAGAAAATTCTTCATTTTTAAATCTTACATCGATGAACAAGTTAATGGAAACGAGACGGGACATTGACCCCGCTCGTTGAGAGTAAGACATTTTTTTTATTCACGCATCAATAACATCAGTTTCGTGCCTTCCGCTCGTAGCGTTATTTAATGTACGGTTTCAACAAACTCTATCGGGTCCATTGTCTTTGTGTGTAAGAGTATAGATCGCTTTTCACGGTCTTGTATTCTGTCATCTTTATGCACACAGGAAACAGAATACCTATGTAGAAATAGAGCAACCTCTTAAACGTGATAATGGTTTTAGCAATGCAAGCAATCGTCATATATACTCGAAAATATTGAGAAGTGAAAAAGATTTCTGAACATTAATCATGTTACCACGTGGGCGGAATTGCAGGAAAACGACGGCCAGAACAAAATGTTTAACCGCCTTTGAAAACGGATGATAGACAACTGATACATTAATAAAGGATCATAATATGTTTTTTATTATAAATTAATTTGGTACATTTTTACCCTTCAGCATAATATTTGGGCGTTATGTATAATTTCAATTAGTTAGGCCTTAGTAATACCAGTAGTAACAATAATATTCCGTATTGAACCAACACCAAAATATGATACACAAAAATAAGTACTGAAAAAGCTCAATAGTAGGTGGTTGTAGGTTTTTTAGGACAATAAATATTAAGATTGACAGTTTACAGAGAATAGACGGACTTAACATGTTATTTGATTGCAGGGACGCAGAGTGGGGACTGCAGTGCATTGACACACTTACCTACTGCACACTGCAGCGAAATTGCATTGGCGCGGCATCACTCGCTACTGCAGATACCACCAAACCATTCTCATTACATCTACAGCTGCTTCCAGTAACATCTGCAGCTCTTTCCATCTGCTGAGACTAAAAACTCCCCTTAAATAAATAAAAAAATAATAATCAACAAATCGCTACACAAATCCATTTTTCTTTCCTGAAATCTACACACTCTTCGTATCTACTCGTATGTATATTAATAGTTACATTTTATGGATTCTAATTTTAAAAATGTTTAATCATATTGGTTGTATTTTGAGCGCCATAAAGCACATAGTCACTATTGACTACTTGGTATGCTTGAGAAAGTTTGTTTTCCTCCTTTCTTTAGTCTACGTCATTCTTTTTCTGGGAAGTGGGACTAATAGCAATAGTGTATTTTTCGATGTCAATGATACTTCGACAGGTCTAAGTATATGGGGCTATTACAAGCAAAGCAAAATGACGCCTCGGAAAAGTAGAATGACGTCTGCACAGCGATGCAGTTTTCACTCATACATAGACACTTATAAAAAGAAATTTTACAAAAAAATACTCTTATTTGTGCCGCGTTACAAAATAAAGTGATTTATGAAAAGGCGGTAAAATAAAAATGAATAGTCCTATATCAAAATATCAAGTAAAACATTCGAATTAGCATAGCAATACAGATGACATCTACGCATGCTTAAAGATTAATTGATATGACTGTCTATAAAATGTTTTATAAATAGTTAATATTTATTCTCAGTTCATTTGGGATAAACATGTTTTATAATCGCGTGTCATTAAACTGTACCGCAAGCAAACTATGCGTATTAGATAACTCTTATTTGAATATGTATATAAACATTTGTGTAAAAAGGCTAGTAAACTAAACATTCAAAATACTTATTTGACCATGGCATAAAAGTTCAACGTTTAAGAGTGAAAAGGTAATTAGTTAATTTTGACTTTTGACCCCAAGCCGCAAATATGTCTCACCCGTCATGGAAAGCATAGTGAAGTAGAGAGGTAAAAGTCAACTGAAGTACAACTCTTAACTATGGAATATTTTTGCCAAAATAATATATGCCGAAATCGGTTTATATTATAAACAGAACAATAAATATAGTTGCAGCACTTCACATCTATTTAGATAGATATTGGCATCTGATATTCTGTGCCTACCTCGTAACGGACCTGGGGTGACGTTATAATAAAACAGTATTTGGATAAATTGCTTTAAACATTTAAAAATTTTCCATTTCTCTTTTGTGTGTGTGTGTGTGTGTTTGTTTGCAAAATTAATAATTTGGTACGCGGCGGGCGTGTGTTGAAGTAACGAAGAAGTTTATACGTGTCTATTTGCTCGCTTACTGCTTAATGCAGCGAACACTTTGTAGTGAGTGTGCATTAGTGATTGTGATTTAGTAGAGACAACCATAATATTATCGTATTCTGTAAAAAAAATCTCAGCATTATCATTGTTCATGCATAGTAAATATACAGTAAAAAATGTTAAGATTTTAAAATTCGAATGTCTTCATTTATTATTTTAAAAATGAATAATTGTACATCAAACTGACAACTAACTAGTGATATAACGGTATTTAATTTAGACATTGTTAATTTATCTCCTCTACTTACAATATATTACATTTGGAAGTAACACATTAAGCACATGTAAGTCTTTTTAAGTTTGCATACAAATCCTTACTCTTGATGTAAATCTCAATAAGTTCATTATTAAGAGAATGTATTAAGTCGGTAGTATTAAAAACCTTATTGTTTTCAGTATCTGTATCATTTATTCCATCCTCAAAATTTAGTAATCTTCGTTATAAAAATTTTCGTTTCAACTATTCTATTTTCGTGAATGAGTGAGATATACATATGTATGTATGTACGTATTTTGTAAGCATTTTTATGCTATTAAATCTTCGAATTTAAGCAAACCAGTAAAAAAAAGTATCGGGTTTAGAAAATTTACAACTTTGTAAAATTACGCTTACTCACAATTTACTTAATGAGTCATTTTTCCTAAAACTCCTTGGAGTGTGCTGCTACCCACATAGCATATATAAAAGTTCTAAGTGAAACAACTATTAATCGTACATACTTTATGTACATTTCGTTAGACGGTTAGGTTATTTGCACTACTCATAAAGTTAATAAATAACAATAATAACAATAATCCACCCATTATAATTCCACTGTTGGAATATGGGTCCTTATATTGAGAGGGTTAAGGCCATAGTCTACCACGCTGGCCAAGTGCGTGCTGGCAGACTGCACACACTTTAGAAAATATATATATTTTTTTTATAAATTTTAAGGTATGTGGATTTCCTCACGATGATTTCCTTCACCGTTAGCAAGTGATATTTAAACTTAAAACGCACTTTTGTAAAGAGGTGCGCGCCGTGGGTTCGAACCCGGCACCCCCGGAGTGAGGGGCTGAATTCTTAACCACTAGGCTATCACTGCTTAGTCAGTTTGTGTAATAGTCAAATTGTGATAAAGATGAATTTGTGTTGAATTGACCATGACAATGTCATGTCAACAGGCTCAGCATCTATTCCATGTGGGACGTAAAGGTAATTGGTGACACGTAGTAGTGTTCTCGCCTACTGTCATTCTTCCTACTCCTCTGGAGGTTACAGGTGTAATGTAACGTCGATTTACATAAATCTTTAAATTATAATTGTATATCAGAATGCGAAACGGAATACCAAGTAGGGGATAGCGCACATTGCTTACTTTTAGGGGGTATCAGACGCGAAGTTACGTTTTATGTAATGATAAAATAATTGTGTAAAGTCGATTTGCACTTGACACGGCGCGGGGTCAATGGCGGCGTAGCGGCTCGTAGCAACAGTTGCGCCATTGTTACCTACGGCTCCGTCTCAATCCGACACCGATGACCTCTCGCTACACTTGGATCGTCGTTTCTGATAACTGCCTTGCGGAATATCTAAGGCCATCTTTTGAACGGTGCGCTATACATAAACCATCGGGTATCCATGTAAAATTGAAGTTAGTATAGTCTGTTGATGATATTGTGTATCATAAAAGTTCTTTTAAAACACATTGATATGGCTCTATTTATAAAAAGTTACTATAATGTTACCCAATATAATGATGGTACGATACTAAATACACATTGGTTGTACCATGATGTAAACGAATAGTAAGACAGTTTATAATTTAGGTCGTAATGTTAGAAAAGCATGGGTTTTATGGGAAGCTGAGGCGGTGGCAGGCCATGCGCACATCGTGAGTTGACAATGAAAGTACGCGACGCGTTTCTCGCTTGCGATAGTTCGCCGGAATAAGGCCAGCCGCGTTCAACGGCCCCGATCGCACGGCGGCCGCGGCGCTCTCGCTGACGGACGCGCTATTATCTTAGACGTTATGAGCTGATATCGTAATATTCACTGTTCGTAACTTCTGTTTTTTAATTATGATACACCGCCAAATTTTTAGGCTTTTTAAATTCCTAGAAATATCTCGATAAGATGAGCCTCTGCCGAACAAACATGTTATTTATAGAGAGGTTAAGTTTACTATGTAATAATGAGTGTGGCTGGTTGAAGTCAATTTAATGCAAAGTAATGAGCTTGCATTGTTGGAATCCAATAATGCAACGCTATATGGGAGACCTGGAAGTTACTCCATGTAATGCTTCTACACGAATTAGTGGAGTTGGAGTTAGACGCCATGAGAAGGCTTCTATAACTTAGAAAATCTCGTAACTGGTTATTAACTATTTTTAAAATAAGTTTTAAGCCCAAACTAGTTCTCTGAAGGAAGTAATTAAGATAGCGAACGTTGTAGACATATGCAAATGTATAAAAAATCATTTTGCACAAATTAGAACAGTCACACACAGATTCAATTGTGTTATGAAGTTAAAGGTGTGATAATGCAAAAAACCCACCGCAGCGTTGGTAGAAAGTAATAACGGTGTAAGAATATACATATGACCGAAAACTGGGCAGCGCCAGCGCGCGGCCGTGATTCACGAACGTTCGGCAATCGGTAGTGACATAATAAACAAAATTAACATAATTCCACTTACTTAAGTTAAAACCCCATTCTCTTTTCCTCTACTCTTACTCACGCTGATCATTATGCGGGGCATTGGTATATCCGAGAAGTTCACGAACCAAACGGTAACTAAGTTACGACCATATTTGCACGCCGCTCTCGTCTACATACTTAAGTCATTGCAATTGTATTACTCACCCCTGTAAACAAAATTGCCCAATGTTATTTCTCGTTTAATAATATTCCCCAGCCTACAATCGTAATTGATTCTACCGTCAACTCATTTACCCTTCCACAGTTAGACTCGGGTTTCATCAGTTTTCATTATGAACATATTTCACCGACTTTTCATGGCTTAAAGAACATGTCAAAGAACTCACAGGCGTGCAGATGTACCCACATTGAATTCCTTTACCGTTACCGCAAGTGTTTCATAACCTCAAAAAAGTATAGACGATGGTGTTATTACTTGTAATGTAGAAACGAACAATGATAATAGGACCTAATAAGAAAACAGAACTTGTAGAAGCATTAATGCTGCCAATAAAACCAGGTTTTTGATCGAAAGCGTGATTTTTGAGCAGCGGGTATGGATGATATGTGGCAGCAAGAGTCCGGTAATGTAACAGCGTATGCTTGGAAGAATTCTGCTGAAGGTTCGTTGAACTTTTGCGAGTGCAGAACGCAGCAGCAGGGTGGGGGAGCCACACTAGGTCACACCCGGCCGTCGGCACACTTACCTTGACTCGACGCACTCCGCGCCGACGGCGTGTGCTCTAACGCCACTGTCGCATAGAAAACTAGGCAACACCCTCCCAGTTGTTTTCTAGCAATTAGTTTTATATAAGTAATGTAACCCCAACAAGTATCATGGTTTTCTATTAGCAACAAAAACATTACAGTATTACAATTATCGTTTGCCCTTTCGGATATTGATATAGTGCTTACTTGAAAATTTTTCAGTCGACACATATCTAAACACACACACACACACACACACATGTGTGCGCGCGCGTGCGTGTTTTTGTGTGTGTGCGTGTGTGTGTGTGCGCGCGCGTGCTTTTGTGTGTACGTGTGTGCGTGTGTGTATGTATGTATGTATGTGCGCGTGATTTTGTGTGTGCGTGTGTGTGTGTGTTTGTATGTGTGTGTGTGTGTGTGTGTGTGTGTGTGTGTTGTGTGTATATTTATTTCTCTGAGTATCCCCATTAAAATAAGCGATACTTTCTGACGTCATATCTACGTTATACACATTTGTCAGTAAATATGTACGTTTATTGACGTTATAAATAGACCGTTTATCTGTTCCAATGAATGATGTATATAAAAAAAATATAACAAAGTAGTAAATTAATTAAAAATCTCTCACGGCAACAAGCCGTCAATGAGATTTCAGGGCATCTCATTTCATTATAATAGCACAGAGGAATATTGTTACATTTTCTAAAAAAAATCTAAATTTTACTGCTGAAGAAATTATTGATTACAATTACAAAGATGAAATGATAACTAGTTCATGTATAGTACACATGAAGTAGTTAGTATATAGAGAAATAAACATTAACCGACGTCACCGGTTGTGTACAAGATTTAGATAGCACAATGGTCCACACAAGTAATGGTTACGGTACTCACTTAGGTATATGAAATCACAACTGTCACGTAATGCTTTCATACAGATAAAATGCTCGTTTCATCTATCATTACTTTCTATGTTTACACATTTTTGGGTCTTACGAAAATATGAGAGACCAGTAAGCTTCAAATATGTAGTTGAAAATTGTAAGTTATAGCTTGTGAAGGAAGATGTCTGTAGGGGCGAAAAGTGAACGAGAAATATATGTAGGTAGGTATATTTTAATGTATCAGTTAAACAAAGGTTGTGCTGTGCAAATTATATATTTATCACCATATAGTACACATACTGCCTCGTTGGTCGTGTTCGTTGCAAGAGCGACTGCCGATCGGGAGGTCCTGGGTTCGATTCCCGGTTCGGAGTCTGGATATGTGTCTGATGCATGGCAATAGGCTCACCACCTATTCCATTGTGGGACTTATTGTTAAGCGAACTGATGAAACGTGGGAGTGTACTACACTCTCTGCCTACCACTTCGGGGATGACAGACGTGATGTTACGTAAAATAATTACTTGTGCGTTGATGTAGGATCTTAAATTATAATAGATAATTATAACGCAACTCACCAATCCATTTCCTGAGAACGTTGGATGTGTGATGACACTAAGCTGACAACAATTCTGTAACAATATATATTGATATTTAGATTCTAAAAAATTATCCGAAGGAATTATTAAAGTAGTTTGCCTATCACATCATAGGCACCGATTATAAATATATTTTGCTCTAAAAAGCTCCTCAAACAAGTATTCGGATGTGTTGTCTCATTATTCCTTGACCGGTACAGGGGTAGTTAAAGTCCCTTTTGGCACTCATGTTAAATATACCCTTACTATTTGGTCATAGTGTTATACAATGCCTCTTAGTCGCATGAATAAAAACAAGCTCAGCTATTCTGTATTGTCTGAATTACTCTTTCTGTACGTATCTGTGTTAAGTTTTGCCCCAAAGATGCAGCTGCAATACTAAACTGAAAATAGCGAAGAATTACATATGAACATTCGTTACTCTTTACTAAATTTCAGCATGGTTTTATAAAGGATTTATAGTTTTTGTAAGCGCATTTAATTTTATTGTGTATGTGCGACTAACGTTAGTTCGCCGTCTAAGACCAAACCAAGGTTAGTTGCAATGTTCACTTATTTAGAAACCTCATTTTTACGTCATTGTCTAGACTTTTTAATTTGCTTTTTTGTTCTAAAACTAATATTGAGCTTTCGACGGGTTGAGTACTACTGCATTAATCTGAGATCACATTTGTATAAATATGAGGAAGGCGCCATTATTTCTTTAATGGCTTGACGGGTATTTTTTATTGACCAAAAAATATTATAGCAATACCTATATCATTTGCGTATGAATAAAAAATAGTACTTACAAATTCTTATGCACCCAGGCAATTTGCGGTAAAAAATTAGAACATATTGGGACTTAATAACGGATCCTGAGGAACACCTCGTTCAGGTGAGGTGGGG
The DNA here is from genome assembly GCA_018245595.1 of Microceris scylla. Classification (NCBI taxonomy): domain Eukaryota; kingdom Metazoa; phylum Arthropoda; class Insecta; order Lepidoptera; family Hesperiidae; genus Microceris; species Microceris scylla. The sequence goes on from DWDT01000112.1 coordinate 20,542, forward strand.
CGAAAAAATTTCTTGCTGCCATGTCGATTATTTATAGATAACGAACCTGGTGGTTACAACCACTATTAGCAATTCGTTCGATTTGGGTGCAAACCTACGTACGTTCTACGAGAATCTATGCAATTTCTATTGTTCAACAATAGTTATGAGTTCAGACAGTCAAATGCCTAAAAATAATCTAATAGAAACATTATACTTTTTAACCCTAAATATAAGGCCTTGGTTAAGTCATCTGTAACATGTAATACAAATGTTTCCCGATTCATAAGCTCTGAGAAAGCCTGGTTGAAATGGAAGAATTTTAATTTCATTCTCTAAATAATTTTATATTTTATCCGGTTCGACTTCCTCATATATTTTTGATTAGACTAGTACAAATTAAATTGCGTGTAGGTCATTTAGTGTAGGGGCATAAACTTTTTAGGCAATAGGATTGAACAACGCGTTTAGGGTTGAACAACAATTTTTAAATAGGGTTGAACAACGCGTTTTTCCAGCAGACTGAGACTGTCATGTAAATGGACTAATTAAATTCCTTTGTTACAATTATGAAAGACACGATCCAAGTCAATTTCGTTACATCTATGTTAAGGCAATCATGACATGTTTGCTTTGTCTGTATGCCATTTACATTTTTTTAACTTCAGTTTCCGTCGTCCCGTTTAGCTTTAAGCCATCGCTTCCTCGAAAACTGTAATACTTTATAATTTTCTGGCTGGAATTTGATGTGTTTGACGCATACTTAAGCAATAGCGCACATAAATATATTTTGTTACATTATGTACGCCGGTTGATCATTCATTTTTAATGTTTTTGCTATTTATTTGTTTCGCTATAGTCCGAATTTCTGCCATAATTCCTGACTACCACAATATCTCTCGAAATTGAGCCCACCCTTTGTAAATTGATGCAACAAAAACTGAATACATAAATGAGATAAAACTATGTGTTTTTTTATTGATTAATATAACTTAAAATAACGCTATATCGTGTATCTTCAAGTCAAATTGTTAATTTTTTTAATCCGGCATGGTGTTAAGAGTTGTAAATTCCTTTTTACGAAAGAGATACAGCTGTATTAAAAATGGACACAGCAACCAATGCACTGCACACACGAAGAACGTTTTTGTGTCCGCGTCGGGTGATCGAACTCTGCACTATCTACGAATTCGCCAGCGATTTGGCTTGCCGACACATAGACCATGCCACTTTTAGATTCAAGCGTCATGTTTGAGTATACGAGTACTTCCCACAAATAAATCTGTTTCTTCATATACATGTCATTGGTTTGCCAATTAGTACTTAGGCAAATTCAGCTGGCGATTTTCGAGGGTATGAATTTACTGTGGTCGATGTTTTATTATTGAGGTTAGGCTCCGAGATATTTAAAATCTTATCTTTGTGACACTTACTGTGTAGGTGCGTCAAAGATAAGATATATAATAGTATTGTAGGCTTATTAAGTAGGTAGATCAATGAAAACAATATAATAAATTGACTTAATTGTGATTAGCGTGACAGATTAAGGTAATTTCGATGAAAAAGATTAAATTATTATTTCATCATCGTCAGCCTCTAGATGTCCACTGCTGGATGTAGGCCTCTCCTAATCGGCGCCACTCCTTCCGCTCCTGGGCCGCCGAATTCAGCAGCTTCTCGCTGTCCCTTCAGGTCGACAGACCATCTGGTAGATGAGCGACATGAACTTCGTTTACCGAGACGTGGTTGCCATTCGATAATCTTTCTTTCTCATTCATTATTATTTAAATATCGTACGAAGTAGCATGTGTCCCAAAAATAACTCAATTCAAATGTTTACATACAGCTTAAAATTGACTTATCCCTGTTCAAATTACCAAGTGTCCGATATCGCAAAATGTTAATAACCTTGTCCTCATGCGGGTTACATACTTGTTATTTACACTACAGGATACACGTTAGTAACTAAATAATGTTAAGTCACTCTCATTTGTTTTCAAGCGAAAGTAATATCAATATATTTAAAAGAAATTGAGCAAATATAAAAAACTTTATATTCACTGAATATCTATGATATTACTACAGGTACACATAAATTTATGAACATGTGATTTGTAGGCAATCAAGCATCACCAGTTTGTATTATAATTTGGCTAATAGCAGGCATTCGCGTCGTTCGCCTCTAAAACGAGTTCAACGCTCGTCAACTCAACCAGCTAGTCTCACGACTCTTTACACAATAGCGCTTTTTGTAGCCTCGCTTTTGGTCATGACATCATCTCCTCATAGATGTAACAAGTAAATAAGTAGTGTACATTACCTGCCAACAAACAAATTTTATACAACTATCGACCAAAAACAAATCATATTACGAAGCATAAATAATTCTTGAACAAATGTCGATACATTCTCTTTTTCGGTAACAACGGCGTCAGTTTAATGCTCTATTACCAAAAACTGGTTATGTGAAACGTTGAGATGTAAAGCGAAGTACACTATCTTGTGACTTGGAATTAAAAGCCGCTGATACACTAACAGACGGACCTGAATATCTTAAAGCCTACGAAAACACATTGACAGTTGCTGTATACCTTATTGGAGAAGAAGAAAATGTAGAGCTACAGATCTGTAGATACCCGAACGTTGTTTTATTTATTGGAAATAATAACATTCCTTCATAAAGATTCGTCATCACTAACTGGGCACGTAGAGATTTTCATAAGTTTTTCTCGCTCGCTTGTCCTCCGAACGAACGTATAATTAATAGAATAAATTTATCTTGGAGGTATTCGTACTTCAGATCTACAGAAGTACAGAGTTCTTCCAATGGGATAATAACACATCTTTCAAAGTCGACGCATTAGCCTCTCTTCTGATATTTTAAACATGTAAACAACAGAACCTCCTTTACTTTTTCTTCCTGATTTTCCGGGGTTTTAGTCTAAAAAACAAAAGATATAGAATTTCTAAATAATTACGAAAACAGCAAATAATATATAAATAACTTGTAAAGCTAACGTGCAATCAAAATTCTGTAATACACCTAGTAAGTTAGCGTCAAAACTCGATAAGAAACATGCTTCGCTAATGAAATCTTTATATTTTTTAAGCTGAAGTCGTTGTTAACTATTTGAGAGAACTTTGATATCGTTATAATATCTCATAGTCGTACTATATAGTTTAGAACGTATAAAGTACAGTATTCTATTACGTTTGTTAAGCTGCGTAATAATATTCTTTTTTACTTAAATAATACTACTACTACTTTTACTACTACTTTTTTACTTAAACTTACTTATACTACTACTTTTTTACTTAAATAATAACTTTACGTCTATTATAGAAAAACCAAAATAAACATGTAATAGAATAAATATTATTTAGTTATAACAATACAGGTGCTTACATAAAAAAAATTATAAATGCTTTATTTTATCAAAAGTCCGATGAATTGTTTCATATTGCGGAAATACATAGATTAAATCTGTATTTGAGAAAACAATTCTCTACGTTATACCTTAGACCAGATTTCAGCGCCAAAGAAACTTGATTAATGCGGGTGTTGCAAAAAGTTAAGGAATAATTTGGTGAAGGCTCCGAGGCGGTGGCCCGGACGGTTACGTAAGTTCATCTAGCTCCAAGGTCGAGGACGTTGCTCCCAAATCGCTGATCGCGTCCTGCCGCCCGAAGGGGCACTTCACCGGCTAGTTTGGACGTTCATTTCTTTTTTTAGCTAACACATAATTATACATGTACACTTTTTTTAAAGTTCCTAGTCCGCGCCACAAAAAATAAGACGAACGAAATGTCCGACTTCAGTTTATCCTTCTCCATGCGGATGCCTTATGTGGAACCGATGTCCAAAGCTTCAATTATGGAAAAAATTAATGTATGTTACGTTTCGTCTATTGCTCTACATATTACATATTATGTATGTGGTAATAAAATTATGTTAGTAATTGGGAATTTCTCTTTATTTACTTAGCTTCGTTATAACTTCATGTATTTTCTCAATACATTACAACGTATTAAAGTGTAAATGAATGTTTAACTATTACCATCAATGTAGTTAATTAAAGTTTTCCGTTTAGCATTCTTCAACACATTCTCACTATACTGTTCTATTATTTTGTACGTTAGGGACCATATCCTTATTCCTTTTGCACGTCCCAAGTGAACAGTAGTTTTATCAAACGAAATCTGTCACGAAATTTTTCACTCCCAAGTTATCTACGCATTCTTTTGCTTTATAGGATACAAACAGTAAATTGTTTTATTTTTAACATTGTAATAAAGAATTCGTAAATTTTTATCTCAAGCCATGAATAATATGAAGTAGAATTTTATATTGAAAAATGGTGATTTCTGATGCAGTAAATTAAAAAGACACAGTGTTATTATTCGTGGCTGTGTGCCGTTGCTAATACGAGTATTCGAGAACTAATTAATCAGATAATAAAATTTTAACCTATAAAGTCCATAAAGCTTATAAAGTTGAGGAAAAGAACTGCAGAAAACTATAATAAATTGTAAAGTTGATTCAAAACAATTCAACAAAAAAGCACGAATGCGTAAAGAGCAAAAAATTTTTTTTCCCAAAAAAGATTATTTTTGAGTTTGGAAAAAAGTAAAATTTACAATTGCTCGACTCAAAAATTTTACAAACTCAAGCCCAATTTTGTTCGACTAAGGCGATTCCTTAGTCGGACAAACTTTTGATGGACAGTTGCGATTGCAACCATTGGCATTGAGAAAGCCTAGTCAAAAAACCATTAAACCGATCCTAATAATTATGAATGTTAACAATGACATGCTAAGATTCGTTTGAACCTAGTACTACACATTTGTGTAAAACATTTGCCATAAAAATATAATATTTAAAATTCCAAGTAAAGCTGGAGCTATAATTCTGGAGAAGTCCAAAAATCAATTCTGTAAGCTGCGAAGACACTTAATGATAACCAAAAATTGTACTCTAAAAAGAAATTTATGGAAAGTTAAAAAAAAGGCAGAGCACAAATACCGCACCATTTCTTGCGTAGCTTAGCTACTGTGTAATAAAACTCTTTGTCAATTGTCACTTACTGCCCAATAGCTTCACGGGATATACCCGTATTATAGTACCGTTGTTTCTTAACAAAAGACTTTGATGCAGTATTTAGCATTTTAAGACTACTGTGTGACAGCGACAGTCCAAGGAGCAATAAATCATTCTTTATGTTTTACAAATTAAAGAAACTATACATAGACACGACAATAAACCAGATTTAAATACTAAAACTGTTCCAGAAATAAGCACATGTAATCCATAATAATCAGCACATTGTAAAATGAGTTATTTGAAAAATTATTATTTTTAGAACACAATTAATTATTTTTACCCTGCATTTTACTCTCGATTTCTAAGGTAATGTCTCATGTTATTACATAAATCCAACATCAGGCAGGTAACAATGATTACATTGGTTCAACATTTGGGAGGGAGCAGTAACATACATGCATATAAATAAATACATAGAATGTCTGCTCTAATCACTTAATAACCTCTGCTAAGGACGATAAAAATGGTTTTTGTTATAAATGAGGTTTTTTCCGTAGTATCATCATCATCAGCCTATCTCAGTCCACTGGTGGACATAGGCCGTAGTATACACTAAAGGAAATATCCTTCAAAGCGGGCCACGTATTGGCAACATCCGCGGGGCTTAAAATATGCTAATGAAGTCAACTATTAAGTTTCCACTTGGTTACTGGATAGTTTAAATTTCTCAGAAAAGATAAATTCATGTTTATCCAAAAAATAATAATCCTGAACGTGAAACAATAAAATATCAAAAAATATATCGATTAAATACATATAATGGTTCAATACACCAAGGGTCCAATCGTATCTGCAGACTAATTTGTCTACAAAAATAATATAATATTCAAATCTTTCATAGGTAATCCAACACTGATCAAAAAAGTTTAAAAAGCATTGTCAATTTTATATAGAAACACATGTGATCTTATTATTTTGGGAAGGTATGTTAGTAAAACACATAGTAAAACATATTTTTATTTTTTATTTATTTTTAAAAACATTTCTTTTCTAGACTATATTTACGTATGTATATGTATTTTTTTTTCATATGAATTACTAGTAGGTACGAGACCACGTTATGTTTTACACATACCTACAATGTTTCTGTGCAATATACAAAATGACTAAGACATATTACAAGGCAGCATTGGGGTAACTCTATAAAATGCTATAAATTCCATCACAGGAAACGTAACAGTCAATGTCTTTGTGTTTTTATCGTCGCAATATGTGTTTGGGTAGACGATGGACCGTTATATTTTTTTACACATCGTGATTATAATATGGCCACCCTTTTAAAGCAAAAAATCAAAATAGGGTTTCTGCAGGTAAGCAAATCGTCGATACAACCCCGCCATAGAAGGCTCGATTGATGCTGTGTTTTTTGTCATTATTCTCATGTAGCATTCGGTAACTGCATTTCTAACTGTACTTTTTACCTTATCGTCAGCGTTTCATAAAAATCTCGCCTATATATTGCGACATTTACTCGATTATGATAATGATCTTGAACGCCGTACCATCTGTGGCTTTCTTGTTAAGTACCGTTGCATTGTGCTTTCTGAGGAGATGTAGATACATATTATGTATGTATATTTAAAAAGCTTATTCAAATAAAGGTTTATGCATTATCTTTTTTCATTTTAGGTTCACGCATTTATCTTTTTATATTCAATTCTGCTTGTAAGCAGTGATGAGTCATTGTAATGTTTCGGTGTAAAGGCTGTAGTAAACGGGTATCCTGAGTTAGTCATGAAGGTAAAGACGTTTCTCCGGGTGATTTCAAGTAATTCGGTACTGTTTGAGATGTGATCCAGTCAATACATACACAAAAGTAAGCCAGTAACATTACAATTATAAACACGCTTTTTCACTTATTCGATTAATCACATAGATGAATAATGTAGTTTCTTTTATTTCATTACATTACGACTGTATTTCTCTGCATGGATAGGTAGAGGAGTGTAATATACTCATACGGTTCACCGGTTATGATATACACCGTAGCATGGAGGCTGAACCTAATATCATATACAGGACACAAATCTCGTCTCCGAGCTACTACTAGAAATTTAGAAAAATTCAATAGTAGTCGACCCGGAGATCGAACCCAGGGCACCTCGCTCAGTAGTCAACTTCACAACCACTTGACAAATGGGGCAGTTAATGTAGATATGAATGAGCAAGGAGATAAAATTGTTTACCATATACATATCTACATATACATTTTAATATTAAGTTGAAATAGCTGATGTATCTAGTAGTAGCTAACGATAATAATGTAGACTTATATTATAGGTAAGAAGATATATCTACAAAAACGATAAAAAAATTAGAACTGAAACAATTCAACCTATTGTTATTAATTTGCATGATTTATTTGTGTTACATGTCATTTTAGTGACTGCTTATTAACTGTTGGGTTTCGCCAGGTCAGATGGAATTTTGTAATCGATTTTTAACTATCGACCTGAAGAGCTAGAGACTTGAAGTTTTAAACATAGTGACAGATTTAAATGACAGTTCTAGAAAATATAAAATCAAATAGCAAAACTAGCAATTATAATCATTATATATATGTATGTATATTTTGGTTCATTATTAGTAGGTATTCTTATATATGTATAATGATTTTTTTACTCAAATTTTAATTATGATCAAATTCAAATTAAACTTGACTGTTGGTCGTTTTGGTTGCAAGTGTGACTGCCGCTCGGGAGGTCCTGGGTTCGAT
>DWDT01000113.1:0-28245 GCA_018245595.1 Microceris scylla
TTCACGGTTTCCTTATTCGCATTTTCAATATTAGCGGATGAAATAAGTGCAACCCGGTTCCGGTATCCGCAGCGACAAAAACATTCGGCGTCTTTTATTAACGCGCCGTTTTAGTAACGGCCGGTACTGACCGTTGAAAATGATGAAGAATCCATACAAATTCAAAACTTAACTTCTGGTGTTGTTGAAGCTTCAAAGGGAATAGAGTGAGATGGCTTCGAGCAGATAGAATCAACTAACATTCAGGAGTTGCTTGATTCGTAAGATGACTTAACAATTCCTTCAAATCGATTTCGGTTAACTCCGCATTGCACTAAAGAAGAGACTTCAACGAGCAGTGATATCATGACCTTGAATTTAAAAAACTTGAGTGAAGGCTTAAGAGTGGCTAATGAACTCTGTGAATATTTTATCAAAATATGTATATCCGTCTATGGAAAGGAGCCTTATTTTCAAAAGGAAAATTTTTAGTGCTACGTCTGAATATCAATCTCTATTTAAACATCTTTTTAAAGTGGCGAACCAAGAAAAAAGTTACTAAATTCTTAATGCATTTGTCTAAAATTGACAATAAAGATTGATTTTAATTGCTAATTTATCAACAAATTTACTTTATTTTAACATATTATATATTGCTTTTTAAAGCCTTGGAACATATCCCCTATGATTCTATACTAATTACTAAAAATGAAACGGATATCCGGTAACTATCCGGTATTCGCCCTATCCGGTCTTATTTTTAGTATCCGGCCGGACACCGGATAGTTATTCAGTATCCGGCCGGATACCGGATAGTAAAATTCAAAATATTCGCATTATTTTACACAAGGCAAATCATAGTACAATCGATTATGGGCACCGTTTACTTTAAAATGTTTCTTTTAGTACTTAGGATAGTATTCAAAATTAACAAGTGGCAAATTGTGATTAATGAATACCAAATCATCCGCGTTAGTTGGTAAAAGGCGACTTCACTTGGCTTCGTATTCCAAACCCACTTCTGAAAATAGCCTTTCGCTGTAAACGCTACGGCCAGATGCTGCAAGATAAATTCTAGCAAACCTTGACAACTGCGGGTACTGATTTAAATTAACTGACCACCAAATGTATGGAATATGAATCGTTATTGCGCTCGATTCCAGATTTTTCGAAGAAAAATTAAATCTCGTTAGCAATTGGATTTTGTTTTTCTTGATCGCGACAATCATTTCTATTATCTTTTGCCACTTCATTGAAACAGTCCCAAAAAATGTTATGTTATTCACCGCGCCTATGTTCAAATCAAACTGATCGCATTATGTAACACGATAAAGGGCCAAATACCCGGTAGCCAAATATCCGGCGCTCCGGCCTAGTAGCTTACCGAATATCCGGTATCCGGCCAAACCACTATCTGTTTCATCAATAATAATTAATTACTGCAAAGCCCTTTTAATCCTTGAGGTAAAAAGGAGGTTTAGAGGGGAAATTACAAAATTTACAGGACTTCCTTAGTGAAAAAAGGCGTGTTTACACATCATAGTTTATATCTAAACCTCAACCCAAAAGCATCTACATAATTTATAACTTTATTTTGGATATATTGATTTAACAACTGTATCAAAATATCAATGCACATGATACAAAAAAAAATTGCAAAAACAGGAACTAGTATTGAAATAACATGCTGTTTAAAATTCCAAGACAAGTATAATTATTAAGGATATCAAATGTTGCTGAATCAAAGTTGACATGAAAATACTACATCAACAAAAATAAACATTCTAATAATACATACTTACAATGCAATGTCAAGTTACATAATAATATAATTTTAAGGGAAATGACACATCAAATTCAAGGTATACAACATGCTACCTACTCCTTCTTGCATCATAAAGCTAAACTATCATTTATTTATTTTTCTATATATTTTAAAAATATATATATATTTATATTTTAAATTTTATATATGTATATTTTGCCTTACACAATGTTCATGCCCAATAGTATTTTTAATTGTTTATTTACCTTATATACATCTCTGCCTACCACTTATGGCAATTAGCTGTGATGTTATGTTCTTTATATGACAGGCTTGTGTTGGTTGAGGCTGAGTTTCCATCTAAGTGAAAATATGATAATAGCTAAATATTAGAAAAGTTATCTGATAATAAAGATACATATGAAGTTAAAAATAACTAAATTACAATTGCAATTGCAAACTAAATTACAAAATAACTTTATTACAATTTGTTGCACACATTACATAATATATTTATAGAACTGAAGACAATAATTATAAGAATACCGATTGCCAAGTATGTTTTATTCATTTGATAAACACTTAACTACTGTAATAATTACAATAGTTAAGTGTATATCAAATGAATTTTATAATTATTATAAAGATGACTGAAATGTAAATGCAAGTATTATGTATTAAAGTACTTTCTCATAAATAAAACAACACCAGTTAGTGATGCATAACAGGCTATTCATCTATGTAATATTGTTCTCCTTATCATAACATAAAATTAATAAAAAAAACACTGACTACCTCGTTGGGTCCATGGTTGCAAGCACGACTGCCGATTGGGAGGTTTTGGATTCAAATCCTGGGTCAGATACTTTGATTTTTCTAATTTAGAATTATTTCAACAGTGGTTTGGAGTCTATATCAGTACCTGGTGTATGGTAATATGCTCACCATGCAACATTAATGTAAATGGCGAAAGGTTGGGGTGTACACTCCTCTGCCTACCCCTTCAGAAACTAGAGGGATGATGTTAGGTTTTGTATAAAAATATTCAGTAAATTAATTATTCTTATCAAATGCATTAATCTTTTGCATTCATTTAAAGGATTAGCAAGCTGAAGTGACAGTGGGCTGGTAACATCTGTCGCAGAACTGATAGCCGCTGGAGCAGAGGTGTTCTGGAGTGTAGACCGCGACTTAGCAAACATCGTATAGGACACCCAGTCCAGCTGGGTGGAATGACAATATACGGAAAGTGGCTGGCAGTAGTTGGATGCGTAGAGCTGAAGATCAAGCTCAGTGGTATACCATTGGAGAGGCCTATGTCCAGCAGTGGACGGGAATAGGCTGATGATCATGATAAAATTGATGATGATGATTCATTTGAATATTTCATGCGGAACCTATATTTTTAGATATGGAGTAGAGCTGTTTTCACTTATGCTATCATACACTAATATAGTGTTACACAAATTAAAATACATAATTTTAACTATGGTAATAGAAACATAGTGTAGGACGCTCTCCCGCCCGGTGGGATGACGATCTGCGAAAGACAGCAGGCAGATGCTGGATGCGACAAGCCCAGGACAGGGCGCGATGGCGCTCATTGGGGGAGGCCTATGTCCAGCAGTGGACTGAGATGGGCTGATGATGATGATGATGAACAGAAAGAAACAGGATTTTTAATTCATGTGGTTCATACACAATGTCACATCCAAAGAAACCAAACCAAATACTATTAAATGTTTTTTTGTAAACTTACCTATGATGATTCAATTCTTTATATCCTATTCGCATGCATTATTCTCCCTACGAAATTATTAATCACAAAAAACTTATACAATATCACTTCAAATCAATACGTGTAAATAATAACTATAAATATGAATTAATTCCCAATTGTTAAAAAAAATCTATCATAACATTATCATATGCACTGAGTGATAGTGACAACTTGGTAAACAACAATATTGTTTTCTATCCGACATTGACTTTTTCAATGTCGTTCGGAAATGTTTCACAATAGATATAACATCATATTGCCTACAATGGCATATATTTTTAAATATGGGATTAATTTAAATAATGCCTTTATCAGGTGTCCGAACAATTTCCGTTTTATATGATACCTTTTAATTATTGCAGCGTCACAGAATACATTGCATCAAATGAGGACTTCAGAGTTTAGATGTTATTTTGTATTGCCCTATTCTTATTTCTTTGACATATAAAAAGTCAGTGTAATATTGTATGGAGAGAATTAATTTGGTATATAATTATAAATATTACTAATAAGTGGTATCCAATTTAGATCAGTTAAAATGAACAGCATCAGATTATTGAAGAAAGTACCCATCGGACAATGGCGATCGTTTTCGAGATGGTAATAACTTTTCTTAGGTTATGTCGTGTTCACCGAAATTTTAATGACGCCAAATTACATACCTAGCACGAATAGACTTTTTATGTATATTTATATTGATTTTATAAAATAGGATCGTGATAAATTTTTCAGTTCAAAAGGTTTACATTCAAAATATAGTGAACCATGTAAGTGTAGCATAGTTGGAAACTGGTTCAGAGTGCTAATGAACTTTAAAAAAACGCATATATAAAGGATATGTAATATAAGTAATTTTAATCTACAATTTTTTTTTACATAAAGCATACTGTACATTACAGTGCAACTCTTCGACAAGAAATAGTGGAAGCAGCCAGCCCCCTGACTATTCCACCACCTGAGGGTATTGACAAACCAGTGTCGCCAAAGATTGAGAAGTTAGTAACTGACATATCCAATCTTAGCTTGCTGGAGGTTTCTGAACTGAGCCAGGTATTGAAGAAAAGGCTGAACTTGCCTGATGCTCCAGCAATGCCAATGGGAGGATTTGCAATGGCCACACCATTAGCTCAGGAAGAGGAAGAAGCAGCACCAAAAGCAGTGAAGACCAGTTTTACTGTAAGTTTAGTAATCTATATTTCTAATATACAGGTTTTCTGACATTTGACTTTCATCCCCAATCAGAAAAAAAATTAATTCAATTGAGAGACTAAATGGTACTGTAAATCAGTGACCACAGTCCCCACAGTATGACCACAGTGCAACTATCGGAGCAGTTCTTAAATATGGTATATTATTTATGTGGAAACATGTGTAATTTGTGGTTGAGATGTTTCGAAGGTATTGTTTGGATTTTTCGGACTTTTTAGGGTACATTAAACAGCCTATTCTAGTAAGTATTGTGATATAACAGGAATTAAACATTTTCTTAAAGAAAGATGCATGATTAAATGGGGGATATAAAGAAGGTCAATATATGCAAAGTGGCTGGCAGTGGTTGGATGCGAAGAGCTGAAGATCGAGCTCAGTGGCGTGCCATCGGAGAGGCCTATGTCCAGCTGTGGACGGAAATAGGCTGATGATGATGATGATGATGAAAGAAGGTCCAGCCTTAGTACCAATAAGATAGGCAACTCATAGTACTTAATAAATTTCAATACATATCTCTAATAACATTTAATCATTTGATGGAGTGTAAATTAAAAAAAATTACAGGTAAAAATGACTAAATTTGATGAGAAACAGAAGGTTGCTCTAATCAAAGAAGTAAAGAGTCTTCTAGAAGGATTCAATTTAGTGCAAGCTAAGAAATTTGTGGAGAGTGCACCAACAATTGTCAAGGCTGATATTTCAAAGGATGAGGCAGAAAAATTAAAAGAAGCATTGACCAAAGTTGGAGCAGTCATAGAGATTGATTAGGCATAATTTTATAATTTTAGAGTGTGTTTTAATTAGCAAATAAAATGTTGTATCTGTATTTATAGTTTCTTTGTATTAATTACTACACATGTAGTATACAATTTACCATACATGCAAATGTGCAATACCATACTTAATTAATGCTATATGACATGTTAGAAAAACAATATAGACTTTTAATTGATGTATTTTATTTTTTTATAAATATATCTTCTCTTATCCATCGTCCTTACAGACCTGACCCGTATTTCGTATCTATACACACATGCATGCGGGTTTCGGAAACTTGCAACGTCATGCAGTAAGTTGTAGTAACTAGTCTAATTGGTCAAGATACATGAGTTTTAGTGTCCCTAGGATCCTGGGTCGAACATTTTTGTATAGCGTATCTCTTTAATCACTCATCATCCATTCTTTCTACATATCCAGACCATTGGAGCAAGGTTTTTCCTACTTTTACACCAACATTTTCAGACAGCATATTTCTTACATATGTGTTATGAACAGTTGGAAATTTTTTTATATCAAGCCACTGTCCGGCCGAACGGTACTAATTTTTTTAATAAAAAGTATTTTCGAATCTATCTCGTTATAAATAACGATCTTATGTTATGTTTAACATTTTTAAAATGTTATTTTTAACATACAATTTTAGCATACAATTTAATATCAACTTATACTTATTTATTAGCCCAAAAACAATATGAATGTCATTTTTGCCACTCCAAGGGACGAAATCAAAAAATTAAATACATTGAAGTATTTTATAACAACACCTACATATTTTCACATAAAATAGTCAGATTGATACATCGTAAGGTAAGATAATTTAGCGCAGTCATTCAGTTAATTGTGTCACGAAATATGGTCTTTTCAAGGTGTTCTTGCTTTTTGATTCTGAATTTGAACCTTTACTAAAGTTAGGTACATGCAGCCACATTATTTCACACTTAAAATATAGCCTATTCTAATAATTCAGCTAGTAATATCTAGCAGTTTTCATGTTGTAAATTATTGCGAAGTTCTTACAAAAAAATGACGTCGTAAAAACGTAATATCATGCCTGTAGTCCCTAAAAACGTAGGCAGAGAGGAATGTACTATACTTCCACGTTTCACGACGTACGTACACCAATCCCCATTCACCAGGCCCATATCCAGGTTCTGAGCCCTTACTAGATAATCTAAGTTAGAAAAATCATATAGTACCTGACCCAGAAATCGAACCCAGGTTCTCTCGATCAGTTGTCGCCCTAGCAATTATTCGACCAACGAGACAGAATAATAATAACATCAGAATTTTATTTATTCAGTATTAGCTAGTTTTTGCAGCGAAATATTTTTAGTATTTCGCAATGAGATGGAATGCCTTGCCTTCAAATCCCGGCTCGAGTGCTAATATTTTTCTAATTTAGAATTTCTAGTAACGACTGGGAATCTGGTCTGGAATAGTGCTCGATGTATGTCAATAGGCTCACCATATGAAAGTGTCAAGCACAACAGTTCGTTTGGTGTCTACAAGTCCGCTAACCATGGTTAACATAAAACTATTATGAAGAAAAACTTATTAACAGATCAATATTTTAGTAGCATTGGAATTAATAAAACTCATATAAATAATAGAACAAAAATTCAACACATTACTCAGTCTATTAACACAGGCTAACGATTATAATAAGCATTATTTAGTTTTGCAAAGTTAAGCTGATAAAGGTATTAGATAAATGAACAAGAAAATACCAAAACATAAACAAAAATATATTTAATTGTAGATCTTATTTAACAACTACATAATGCATTACTTAATTGAATCTCATTGTCAGTAACAGTCCATGGTATTAACATCATTATTCACTTCGTAGAGTCCCAAAACGTCATCTAATAGTGACGTAAAACTTTTTATTCCATCCTTCCAATTTTTCTTCTGCTCGATAACAGCCTTGAAATCCGTGCTTTTTAGATGTGAGACGAACAAATAAGGAGAAACAAATTTCAATAACTTAAATTGATTCTGCGTTACCATTTCATTCTCATCATTTTGCAAATTGAGATGTCGCTCACATATCTGCGCCAAAAGATTGACATCATTCACGTTTAAAATACCTTCTATAACGTTGTCTGCTACCAAAGTAGAATTCGAGGTGGAAGGTTCATTGGTATTTTCCTTAATAAAAGGAAGATTTATTTGACGTAAAAATTCATCAACCGTTGTTGGTTCTCCATGTACTGGTTTTAAATTTTCCGGTACCTTGTATATAGCTAAGATATCTAGTAATTCAGTCGATATTGATAAGGCACATTCCATTATGTTGATTTCTGTTTCATCGTGTAGTAATTTCACTAAGACTGTTAAACATCCAATTGACGACAGTTCGTCTAATATCCTGGTAAGTCTTCTTTGAATCTCCTTTTCATTAAGCGTTACAATTTTTCGGGTCTCTCTTGAAAATGTTACTGGTGGAAAAGTGCCGTCTAGCATTCCTTGATCACTAAGAAGTGACTGGATGATGATTCGCCAAAATCTTAGAGCGCTCAGTTGTACTTCCCAGTGAAAATCGTTCAGCGCCGCAGCGACCATTTGTTCGTAAAGTATTTGCTTAAAATATGGTGCCAGTTTTATATTTTGATATATATCACAAAGGACATTGCACGCTTCTTTTCGGACTATACCTTCTGGATTGTTGACTAATGTGCTCACAAGTAGTTCCTGTAAGGTATAAGTATATACTACTTATAAATTGCTTTCTCATAAAAAAGAAATATATAATATATTGTGTCATTGGTTATCTCATGCATACTATGTCGTAAGATAACCAAAATAATGATAACAAAATTTATCTCATCATTCTCATTATCCAATGTAAGGCATTCTGATTTACCATATTGGAAATGTAATCTACATTATCTAACACGAAACATAAACAGGATTGTGATTCTACAAAAATCAGTTACAAATTTGCTAGTACTCAATTAACACATGACTAAGAAAAAATTAGTAATACGAAGAAAAAATATATAGAAATCATTAGGAAGAGAAACAATGGATCTACTTTTACCTTAGACTTCACGATAACTAAAGACTTCAAAATATATTTCATTCTAACCTGAATATTTGGGAACTGGACCATAAGTTGTTCCCATATCTTGCTCAGCTTGGTGGCTGCCCCTAAACACTTCAGCGCCGAAACACGCACGTAGAATTCATGATCATTGAACGCTATCGTCGCAGCCACGTTTATCAAATTGTTCTCCGCTATTTGCTTTTGGAAGGGCGGGAACTCTGTTAAAAAAAGAAGAGGAAAAAAACACGAGAGTAATAGTTATCATAATTCAATTTTTGTACAAGAGTAATAGACGATGACAAAGCAATTTAGCTTCTAAACTAAAGCATATTTGCTTTGGTAAATAATTAAGATCGTACTACAAACGGTGCGAGCGCTGTCAAGTACCAACTTGAGACCGCTTTTGTAAAAAATAGAGTTCTATAAATACAGACTGGATGTCAGATCTGATATACTTACTTATATATGATATCTCCGTGCAGGCCAACAGCAGCTCTAACGCTGAATCGCGCACTTCCCAATTGTAATCGTGCATTTTCATATAGATTAGTTTTCCCAGCTCGTGAATGCAGGATCCGGGCGTGGTCTCCAATAAAAGAGATAAATTGGGTGGTAAGAACTTTTTCACCGTCAGCGTGATCACATTCAGAGCCGTCATCACGAACTGAAATATAACATAATTTTGGATTGTAGTAGTTCTGTGATTTTCATAGGATAATGTTAGAATCTTCAAGAATTCAAATGTGAAACAAAGTGAAGTAGCTTATTAGCACAGAGCAAACAAACCCTATTACTGATATAAATGACAAGTGGTGAAACTAAGACAATTTATAAGTAACGAGGCTTACAAAATAAGAAGTCTTTTAGTCAAGAGGAAATAACTTAAAGTTGAAATTTCATTAAAAATATTTAATTGGGATTATTAAAATCGTGCAAACCGAAGCACTGTGTTTAGTTAAAAAGAGGTATATAACAAAATGAAGAGACTTTAAGATAATGTTTACAACAAATTTTTATTTAAACTATCCATTTTATGCTTGATCCATAATTGGCAATTTTACTGAGTGTAATATGAAAATTATTTTGTATATTTTAGCGATACAATGGCTATGCTGACTTTAATACATTCATATGTCAATATATGCTTATTGTTTTATGTACATTAGGGTTTTGGACATACCTTACTAGACAAATGTGGTCGCCTTAATATATTATAAACAACATTATATAGACACAGCACTTCTAAACTTTCTTGCCAATTAATGTTATAATTTTTCACCAATGATAATAAAGTATCCAGAACATAAGTCATTACAAGTACTTTTTCCTGGCTGTCTTCTAAATCTTCATTCTTCATTTGGTCATTCTCATCAATAGGATCATATTCTTTCAAAACATAGAATAGAGCTTGAAAGATCAAATTTGCCTGCTCATTGCCAATATTATTCTTCAGACAGGTCAACCTTTTGACGCTTTGTAGTGTTATCGATTGTGTATCTAATTGCATAATGAGATCTCTCAATGCATATGCAGCACGTGCTGTATGCTCACAGGATGCACTCAACATTTTTACTATGAAAGCATTGACAACTTCATTTTCCTTATTTGCTTGCTTGTTACTCTGAGCCACATACACGATTGATGGGACAAGAACTATGATCAGTAATTGAGTCTGGATAGACATCTTTTTTACAAGTTGGTCACAAATAATTGGTTCCTCGTTTTTCCATATCTTACCCCATATCAAGTTACACATGTTGGAATAATCGAAAAGCAGTATGGGACACCTACGTTGAATTAAAAATTGTACTGTGTTAAAGTATGTCACACTCAAATCCATAAAGTCCTCTTTGTCGTATTTTGCATTTAATACCATCGGTTTTGCCTGAAATATCTTCGCCATGGTTGTCAAAAATATCAATTTTGAACCGAGCATCAACATATCCTCTCTTCTCAATCTGTCTACCATGACATAGCAATTGGGAGCAATTTTAAATTCATTAATGCAAAGGTCTACAACAATGCTGGCCCGTTTTATTCGTGTCTCATCACTGAGAATTGAAATCAACATTTGTAACATGGGTTCAATTGTTTTACATATTTCATCTTCCTCAACACTGGTCATAGAATCAATTTTAATAAAATCAAACTCATTTAAGGGAAGAACAATGTGCTCCAGTATTGCTTTGACATTGGCTCTGTCACTTAAATCATTTAGTTTCCACACAAAAATGGCAGCAAATTTATATGTTTGTCTTACAACAAATACTGTTCTTTTCTGGTTACAAAGCAATAGAATCTCCTTCCAGACTCCTGTCTCTAGCAACCAATAGATTCCTGAGTTGTGATTGACAAGAGACAAAGCAACATCCATGTACGCCACCCTCAAACTGGGACTCATGTTAGGAGAGTTAATTTCTTTTAATTCATTAGCAATTCTATTGCCTGATTTGTTACAAATCCTAGCAAAATTGACCTCTCCCAGTGAAACTTTTGCAAGCATCCGTATAAGAAATACATTAACTGATTCATGATACACATTTCCATTGTTCAGAGCATCATTTATGAGTTCTGACCAAATGCTCAGTGATTTGATGTAAGTAACCTCTGAAATGAGTAAAACAACATATTCTTTAACAAAAATTTACATCCTTATCATTGGTAGTAGACACATTTCTATATATAGCACCAGACTTCAGTTGAAAATAAATCACAAATAGATATCACAGTAAGAAAACATGAATAATGTCATAAATGTAGAAAAGGTCCAATTGGATCTTTAATAATAGAGATATATGGCATTTGGTGCTCTCTGTCTACCAATTCAAGAGATCTGATAAAAATAAAAATATAAACACTAGTTTATAATTCTGTTAATCAGCACACTTATTAGTATTAAAAAATTGTGATATATATTTTATCAATCATATCCATCAAATCCAAACCCTATTTCTATTTATGACAGATTATACCAAGTTCTAAATAATTCATGATTCACATCCATCTTCACATATAATTCTTAAAAAGAACACTACACTATCATAATAACTTCTAAAAGTGCAAATCATCTTAAGTCTTAACATGAATGATATCCCTCTACTATGTCTAGCCTAAAAAATCTTTTAACAATTTTTTGCTTCTGAAATATTATGATGAAATATAATGGTAACTTAGAGTCAAATACAGTGATGTGTTAATTACTTTGTATTTGATGATTTATTTAGTAAGTAAAGAAGATAAAAACTATATGTAGGTCTGCACATTTGTATGTTCCTTAATAACTGACAATAAGATCGCAAATGGGTATACCTTCTGATATTAAGTTACTCAAAATTACCTTAAGTCATGTTACCTGTATATAATTTATAAGATATGACAATCCCAAATAAATAAAAGTTTAGCATGAAACCAGTGGTGCCAATAACTGAGTGGGTAGATAACTGAATTGATAACAGCAAGTTTATTTATTGATAAGCTTTCAAGTGCCACCTTCTTTACTAAATTCGAATTTTTAACTGAATTATTTATTATTTTTATCACACCTATATTCTTTGAAGGGGTAAACAGTGTAGTATACTGCCATGTTTCACTAGTTACATTTACATCACTTGGAATAGGTGGTGAGCCTGTTGCCATACAATGGACAAAAGGTGCCTGCCTTTGTCCAAATAATGCCTGGCAATAAGATAGGTCATAAATACACTTCTCTTGGTGAACAAAAACTATGAGTCCTACTAGCACACCACTTGTAGAACAACAGTATTTAATAAATGATGCAACCATTACATCATTCATCTTGAACATCATAAGGTCATCAATAAAATACATTATTGTCCCACAATTTGTTTGAATTGAAACTCACATTTTTATGGTTTGAGGTTACTTTTATTAAGATTAATGTTATTTCAGATGAATTCCAATCATCATGCAGTGGTCTATAATAATTGAAATTTTACAAACAGACATGTGATGTTGCATAATTATTTGTAGAAGTGTTTAAGATAAGGCAAGCACACTACATAGGGCTCGCCAAGGTCACCTCTGTTTAGAGGATTGTCCAACGTTCATATTGTCACAACTTTACTTGACCTATGTGTACTGAACATAAGAAATTCCATTAAATATTGTACATGTACATGTAGAAAGAGACAATATATGGTTGTTTAAGCTTAATAAATTTGTTCAAGACACCTCAAATCATAGTAGATTAAAATATAAATTGTTTTTGTTGAACTTGAATATTTTTTTTAAACTTACAACTTGCAACAATTATCAACAATTTACTTATGGTGAAATTTACTAAATAAATTTTCATCAGATTATAATAATATAATACCATGAAAAAACTGCCATAACATGTGAAGTATCTCAATTACAGCATAGCTCCAAGAAGTAGGTTGTGGTCATAGTTAAATCCAAATGGACATCAGTATTTATTTATAATTTTTTAATATGTATTAAAAAGGTATGTAGTAGAAATAGTTGAGAATTTGAAAACTTATAAAAGTCGTAAATTATGTTATTGATAAATTTGTATCTTATTTTACGTTAAGTTGCTACATCGACTAACGTGAGAAAAAAAAATGATAATTGTGATAACGAAGTCTAAGGAGAAAAAACCATGTGTGTACTTACCAGGGTCACAGCAATTTATTTTGTTGAAAAAATTATCGACATAGTAACCGTCCATAACATAGTTCGGCTCCTTAATCTTTTTGAACAAAAGTTTGAGTTTATTTTGTATAGCCGCATGTTCCTGAGTGCTGAGATTATTCATTTTAGAAACGTGAAATTTTACACCATTATATATTTTCTACAATTAAGGTTCTAGCATTTTGAAAATAACATGAACAAAAACTACAAGATAACAAACAACTACTAAACGTTATGAAATGTTATGTGACAGAATTTAGAATAGGTGTGGGATTGACATTAGTATGACACTCCAATGTTTGTGCCCTCTGTATGACATATACAGAACATAATATTTTACCTCTATAATCAACCATTAACATGTCCGAATTGATTGAAATTTTTATTCGTTAGAACTATAAAGTTATGTCTGCGAAATTATGATTCGTCTATAATAGTACTTGAATAATTGTAACAATAAATTGATTACATTGAATGGAAAAAATCTAGTACACGTCAAAAACAGAAAAAGCGAGTGTGATCATAGCATTCTGTTTTAAAAATAGACCTGTCTGTAAGTTTTATCAGATTTTTTAAATTATTGTTTACCAAATAATTATTACAGAAAATTATTATAACACCTAGGCATTATAACAATGTGTAATTTCAAATTATATTTTCTGCAATCCCCAAAGGAGGTGGCAAAGGAGTGTAATAATTTAGGTTAATTTGAGTGACTAAATTCGAAACTCTAGCTATAACTAATTTCTCATATTAGTTATAATTATATTTTGGACAAAACTCTTGAAACATTTTTATAAGGGCCTCCTTTCGCAGAAAAAATAATTAGTTGAGTAACGTCAGGACCTTAAAAGATTGATGTAAAAAACCTACATGGTCTTGGTCACCTACAATATGATTGATGATATTCTTGATAAACACATTACGTGTAGTATTAGAAATTCTTGATCGCATTTAATTTCCTATTTTATGCTTTACATGAATTATCTTAATTATAATATTAGGTTCGCCTCGTTTAATGGTATTAAATGTAGCGTGAAACGGAATAAGCATCGTGATTGTTCTAGAATAGGTATCGCTGTACTGTCAGTGTCAATTTTTGTCCGCCGAGAACGGAGCGAAGGAAGTTGAGCGAACAATTGTTCTAGTGAAGTGTAGTGTACACGAGTGGTGCATTTTTTCTATAATAGACAATTGTACGTGATAAAATTATACAAAGATTGTGTTGGTGACTGAAATGCCCCTGCGAGGTACATCTTTCGTAAGTAGAAATCTGTTGACACCCGATATGTGGTTTCTTTTAGTTTTGTTGCACATCGTTTGCTTGCACGTTCTAACGGCAATTAACATGGCATATTATGCAACGATTGGTGCGTGTTGGCCGTTCATTCACATTGTTTACTAACCAAGAGCCATCGACTGACAAGTTGAATCGCCTACGAGTGCACTGATGATTTTTCAGTTTCGCTCGCTTCAGCTGCAACACATCGTTGGCGCGTGTCCAAGTGTAGTATCCTTGACTGTGTAATAACTAGACATTGGATTGTATGCACAATTTTTTATTCTAAACATGCACCAAATTATTTAACTAATCCCTGGTTGTCTGGATGCGTTGGTTTGATCTGGTGGTCTTCCACAGGACGGTTGATACCTGCAAATAACACAAGTGCTCCAGAGTGCCTTCTAACCGCCTGTTTGTGAGGTCAGTTGAATTTTTATGTACTCCTCTGTGTTTGATATGTATATATATGCAGTGAATATTTTGTATAATTTGATGTGATGATAATAGTAACCCCAAATTTTTTTATCAATTTCGTAATGTTAGTTTTGAATGTCACAAAAACTTCTAATCTCTGCTGTTTAAATGCTGAAAATTAAGAATTTAACCTACCTAATACTAAAGGACGGCAAATAATGCTAAGCATAAATAATTTTGGCTGTTATAACTTATATTTATCAATTTTGGTACTGAGTGGTCTAATCCATTTCACATCGATTCATGTTTATAAAGGATTCTTTTTAATCTCAGATAAACAGTTATATTTCTAGAGACTAATGACTCACTGTAAATATGAGTAAAGAGTTAGGCTACAGTCTTTAATATGATAATAATGATTTTAATGTTTTAAAAAATGTTTATCATGATAATGATTTCATTATGAGCCTCTTTATCTTGATGACTGTCAAAATTTACATTATCGGTTTTCTTATAATTATGAATTATTGAACCTGTTATGAAGATTCTGAGTTTGACAAATTTAATATCACAATAGTAACTTATGAGGCAATCAAGTTTCTGGTCATCACATATTATATGATGGTTATTGGTCATTGAAGTTTATTCAGTGGAGAACTGCAATGATTTGCAACAATTGATGACCTTACTAGAGAGATCTATGTATATTTAGCACTAGTAGATTAACATTATTGTTGAGATTTCCAATAAATAGTATTTAACCAAGTTTTACTTAGGTTTTATGTATTATGTAACAAGCCTTAAGTATAACTTCAGTAGCTCTAACCCAATAATGCTATTCTTATTATACATACATATGTAAATGAAACTGGCAGTTATAAAATTCCTTGAAATTTACCTAATGTGAACTGTATTTATTAATTATTTTCATTAATAAAAACATACAATTTTTTAATATCAGTATTTCTGGACTACTGTAGACCATTCTTGCTAGTTGTAGAACATTGAGTAGTTTTTGACAATTTATGGGGTCCATTGGTGAAGAACCATAGGGTCTGTAGATTATATGGTCCTAATTACCATAATATTTTTTACTGGCCAGTTATTATGCATTTTACATATATCTATATGCAGAGGTGTCAATTCAAATCTGCATTAGTAACTACTCTCTTTCGATCTCTCTTCTCATAGTCTGTAAGAGATCATTTAAATTTGAGAGATGTTTAAATTAAAAATATGTTGTAACATATTAATGGTTACAAAGCTATAAAGATTACAAAACTATAATTCTATTGTCATCTCATCCTGGATTATCCATCTGGGTCAGCCTCAATAGCCCCTATTTAAAAGTTAATTATTTACAATAGACAACCAACCATATAATCATCATCAGCCTACTCTCGTCCACTGCTGGACATAGGCCTCTTCAATGGCACACCACTGAGCTTGATCTTCAGCTCTTCACATCCAACCACTGCCAGCCACTGTGCAAATATGATTACTCCACCACCCCACTCCTGTACAATAGGCAACAATTATAGAATTATATATCTAAACCAGCAAATGTCTCTGTTACATGGATTCATTTAAATGTAAGTTGGAACAGTAACTCAGAAGAGTCTGCTTTTGTGGTAATATTGCTCACTTCCTAATTTTATTCATTTATTTAAAAAAGAACATTAAAAAAAACCAAAAAAAGTAGAAACTTTAAATTTGTATATATACACTTTAATAAATGCAATCTTTGATCACTTAGTCTCTTCTATTTTTATTCGCTGTTAAATCTTTGTTTTTAAATACAACAATCATGTAAGTTTAAGAATCATGGTTATCTACATGAATCTGCAAGACAGAAAATATGTCATTGTGTAGATTGTAGACGATAAATGGACTGAGTTGATTGTAATGATCTCTAATAACAATTTAGTTCACTTAATGCTCATATTATGATAAATTTATTTTAAATTACTCGACTTATGAAATGAATGTAATATGGCAATTTAAATTATTTTGCCGTAGATATGATTAAGTCATTTCTATTATTTAATAACTGATTCTAGTTTACTTGTAGCTCTAGATAGATCAATAACAATTGAAATGCCCAAGAATGTTTAGAATTAGAGTGCTTTTTATAACACATTCCATTTATTTAACCTTTAATGTGACTTTTGAAGATTGCAAATTCAAGCAAGAAAATACTTGAATGAAAACATCTGAACCAATGGCAACTTTGTTCCTTGGTTATTGTTAGGTTAGGTCAGTGAAAACACATCAAGATTCACATTGAACTAAGGATAAATTTCCCCCAGCAATCCAACTTGCAAATGTACAGAAACTGAAAGGTAAACAAAACAATAAAAATTTGTTGATCATGATGTCAAGGGTTTGCAATTCCCAGCTCATGTACTATTGGGCTTTTCTAATTTGAAATTCCTAGTAATGGCTGCAAGTCTGGAATTGTGCCTGGTGCTTGGCTATGAAATCAACATTCCAAAATGAGTTTTAAAAGAACACATGAATCTACTAATATTTCTGTACAAAGTAGGGTGGTTAATAAATTATAGTTATTTAGGTAATGACTTATATTAGTAAAATATATTTATATCTGTCATGGTAAAGTATTGATAGCAATATTTATGATGACATTAGATTTAATGTGTTTTGAACAAAACTTGACTTCAAATGGAACTGGTCAGGTGAGTCTGGAGCACTTTATTATGACATACCTAATATATCCAACAGTGTTTTTTGATTTGGCTAACGGTTAACAGTATACATCTTCCACAATTGCAATTCTATACCAGCATTGTAACAGCTTTCAAACCCTTAATGCTTCTCCAAGCAATATCACAAAAAATTTACACACTATCAAAAAAAGGTGATATATTTCATTTGTATTGACAAATACTATTGATTAAACTTTGTTTTTGAATTTTTTTTTAGGTTTAAAGATACCTTATGTAAGTATCTCGCAAAAGGTCGTGGCTTATTTTTGTTACAAACATAACATAGTGTTAAAGAACTAGATGCTGTGGGTTTTATTTTTATTATGCAACAATATGTTTGATACTGCACAGTGCTGATAAATAATTTAGTTGTAGATGCAAACATGTTAGTGTTAGCCAGCTAACATATTATATGTTGTTATATAATACTTTCCTTGCTTATATATAAAACTATTACGGCTTATGATAGGCATTGTTTGTCGCGAGTTTAGTGCTGTAATTCCATCACATAGCTAAAAAATATATTCTTCCTTCAGACACAATTCGTTTTATCATGTTATTTACTTGATATAATCATTAATCACACATTGTCAAGTGCTTGTTGTTTTGACAGTTGCAGATCACTGAACTATCTATAACCATCTGCCACATTTAATTGTCCATCTACTAGGAACTTTAACTTGGAAACTTTCAAGCCTAGGAGTTAACTAGGAGTAGTTAAGGAGAACTTAACTAGGAGTAGTTAAGATATACATCATACTGAACATACACACATCATACTGAAGATAGATATAAACTTTTTTGTTGTACACACAAATGACCAAACTACGAATCTTTTGAGTCAATCTGCCTACATGTCACCTTACCTCCCGTATGTACCATACAGACTAATTTGTTCCATTTCGGTTCTTTTGTTATATGGTATATACATGATCTAGCGACCTTGGGTTTTCTGAGAATGAGAACGGTTACATTCAGGTGGTTGTGTCATTCAGATTCCAAGGCTCATTGTTTACTCTGCTGCGTACAGTCGCGTACTGAGTACATTAAAGTTGCTAGTAATCGTCAAGTAACGTGGGAAGGTAGCGCGGGCCAATGAATGTCCATCATTGATAGACGCTAAGATGATACCGTTCATGAATTTTGCTAGCAACAAAACTCATATTTAGTACCTTATACAGGTCCGTTTGACTAGTACGTATTTAGCTGGTATCCTATCCCAAGGTTTTTTCCAAACTGCAGAATATTCCCATCCGATCTTTGATTTAATTTCACTTCTTTAGGGATTGATTTAAAAAGGATTCTGCTTAAATTGTACCCTGTCTCAAAGTTTAAACTACCTTTATAGCGATGATTAATAGAATTTTACCAATTCGGTGGTTTCCGAAACGTAAGCAAGATGCGAGAATTATTTTTGCATCTAATTGATTATTATAATTTGGTTACAACATACATTTATACAATAAAGATATATATTTAAAACGTTTGTCAAGTTGTTTCAATGAGAATACATTTTTAAATGAACTAATACAAGTTATTATTGTTCTCACGGCACTTTTTATGCTCATGTAACAAGGTCAATTACGTATATTTGTGTTCTTATTTTTGTACTTTCGAATACAGAATATTTTTTAATCGTCATCCAATATAATAATCAGTCACCTTTCGATTTACAAGTGCGAGGGAACGACGAATGCTGGCTACCTCGTTCTTTACGTTATGTGTTGCCAGTAGCCGTAATCATTTTTTCTTTAAATAGCTCACCTATTAAAGAACACTAATCCGACCGTCAATCAATTTTCCACTTGCGTCTAATGTAGTTATCGTTTTTGCAACGCACGGCTACATGCAGCGTGCATATGCGCATACATTATGCATGCGGCGGCTGGTCTCGTTCGCTGTTGTGGGCGACAGCCGCCTGGACGTTGACGTGCGAGAGATTTACGACAGCCTTGCTGGTTCCTTTACATTTGACACTCGCTACGGTTTTGGTGTTGTTGTGAATTATTCATAAGAGGTCTGTTCCATTTTTATGCTGTTTAATTCTCATCTTATTTTTTTATCATACACAATTATGGAGACAATTATACAAAGACATTGTCAACAATGTCTTTGTCGCCGTATTATAGTGAACACCGATAATTTACAATATATGTCTTAAAATTGTAAACTGTTACATATTTACTATCTATCAAGAACTTAGAGTCACGACCTACAAAGATTCGCAACTTATTTTGCTTTGACTTTGCGAAGTTTGACGGTGATCTGCGTTATGTAATAGACCGCAACGTCAGGATTGCCCGCTAACGCGATCTTTTCACCTATTTTCATTAGTTTAAATTTACACATAGAAACAAAAAATAAGAAAAAAGGAAGCGACCAAAAAAGTTGGCATAGAAAAAGAAAGGAAACAATCATGTAATCAAGGTTGGTGTAGTACAAAAATAAAATAACTCGCTAACTATTTATCGCGCGACTGTACACGCTATGAAAACACAGGAAATTCCAGAGCCTCGCTCGTATTGTATCTGATCTGACAATGTCGCTACAAAGCGTTTAATGTAACGTGAATTATTGCATTAACGTTATTCATTAGCGTCCTTTACTAGTAATAATAACTAAATATTCACAGTCATGTTTTATAATAGTAGTACAATATATTGCGTTCTCTGAAAATTAGATAACCGCCTATTATTATAATTATGTACTACTGCATAGTGTAACATAATTTAGTATAACATATGTAAAAGAAGAAATGTATTTGCCTACAAGGCGCAATGATCCTACAAAAAGTATACATTTACAGATATAACATAATTATTTTCTCTGTGAAGTACAGTTCAAAGCAGTTTTTAGTTCTACATACAAATTAACTGCCTTGATTGAACCCTATTACAGTTCCACTGAAGACTGTAATAAGTTTTGCAATATCAAACAAACCGACTTGGTTTTCTATTAATTCACATTTCAATATTTTCCTTATAAGCCAATAGCGGTGCGGCTCTTTTGAATCTGTGTTAACAATCGTTCATCATCAATCTCCATGAAGACATCATTACCTACTGCGGTGACGCAACCTCGCATATTAGTCAAACGAACTAATATCACAAATTCAAAGTCAACTCCCATATTAGGTGAATTCGTAGACGTGTACAAGCGAACATGGACACCGCAATAGCGGAAAATGTTTTAGAATTTCTTAGAAGCTTCTAGAAAAATCTAGAATAGTTACACCGAAGTCAATTCTTATATTATAAGGTACGTTGTTTTTACTCGCAACTAGACATGCTCACTATCTCGCGTCTTATATCCATAAGTAGGTATGCGCGAACGAGCCGTGAATGAAGAACAGATATGACAGCTCCTACGTTCACATTCGTTTTTGTCGCATTGCAGCATCTCTTGCCCTTAATCTGCTTTAGCCTTCCGCTTCTACTCTGCTTGCACTAAAAGACACACAGCTCAGTTGTTAGTCCTTACGTATTTAGACGCTCCTTCTGTTTGAAGCATAACCTTAACAACTCGGTCGATAGCCTTTTTTAAGAGGTTGTCATTTCTCTTTTTTTTATTATGCGAAGAGAGTATTCATCGAGCAGGCAGAGTAACAAAAAGTTGCGACCACCGATGAAAGCTTACATCTGACCTTGAAAGGATTTGCACGATTAGTATTCTCAGTGTTAGCATTAGTCGTTTAGATTATTAGTTACCTTGTTATCGTGTTATTTATCATTATTAGTTAGTTCAGTATAGTTAGTTCATGTTAGCATATAGAATTAGTCATACTAGAGTACAAATACTAACCGTGACCAGTACAGAGTAGTTGAAGTTTATCACAGTTAATCAGATCATTAATATCACCAACGGAATGGAATTAATATCACCAACCGAATCGTAATGGCTAGAGGTTTTAAATACGCATTAATGTCTTTATAGGTAATAATAATATTTATGTATAATAATCTGCTTATTATCTTGAAACTTAGAGTTTTACATATGGCGATCTGGTCCCAAACTGTGTAGAAATACATAAAAACTAAATATAAAAATTTCTAAATTCACGCTTATAATAATAATACATAATTTTGTACTCAAACCGAAGAACTAACACCCGTGCTCATCACACATTCTTAAATGGGAATCAAACCCATAGGCTCCTGATCAACATTCATTATCACGGGCTACTAGATCAACAGTGCCAATAAAAGCAACCAATCAAGCAATTTAGTGCACACCAAAGTATATCCAATACATTCCATATAATATATGATAACTGACCAACTTCGACTTCTTTTTGGCACTTCATATCCATACAGTAATATTGCCTCACGAGTATATGTTGTATTTATACACACCATGTGTATAACATAATACTATGATTATGTATTGTATTTGTCAGTGCGCTGGGACAGCACCATCGACCGTGAAGCGTAACGTAACGCCCTCTCGATATCTCTTCAGCTCGTAGAAGAACTCGTTCAATATAATGAATACATGCCCGATACGGTCTTGAATTACATTTTGTATCAAATTGTGAACGGACGTGTATAAAAAGAGTAATGAATGTGGAAAAAGCATGCCAGATTTGATATTTGACACTTGGATAATTGACACTTGGTGCTCTTTGTCTACCCGAAAGGAGACCTGGCGTGATGATAAAATAATAACCAATATGTGACTTCATAGATAAATGTCTGTTCTATAATTTAAGCAAAATGTATTCGCCAAAACTAAACTTTCCCATCTGATCTATTAGCTAGCACGTTAAGCGTAATTGTCTCATTCTATACGTTCGACAATCATTCTTTTATTGATTCGTTCGTTTGTTCAATTATTCATTCGGTTATTCATTCACTTATTAGGCAATCGCTTATTCGAATATATCCTGTTAACGCCTTATTCGTATTAGGTTTATTACATCCAAATCACACGCGTCTAGTCTAGTTCAAATGTTCAAGAGGTAGGCGGCTAGAGGTGGAGGGGAGGGGGAGGAGTAAGAGGGGGTACTTAATACCCTGTAATGAGCACGATTACCGTCGGTCGATCGATTTGACGCGGTCCGCCGTAAGTCGTCTCTATTATTTTTATAAAGAGCGCACTGTGTGCAGCTAACGAATGGCAAAAGTCCCCTTGATTCTTGGACACGGTGAGTTGGAAGTCATTGTCGTCTTCATGTTTGTGCTAAAATAATTTTTTTTTATCCAACGTACGTTGTCAGGTAAAGGTATCACTTGATGTGGAGATATGTAATATGTGCTTTATGCAATATATCGTTGGTTTTGGCTGAATTCGACGTTAATACATTCAGACGCTTCAGTATCAATTTTATAACATTAGTTAGATACTACGCAGTTCCAATGCATTCAAAGTGAGTGTTTTAGTTGACAGAGAATTTATAGTTTTGTATACTGCACCAGACGGTATCGATCAAAATGTATGAAACATGTAAAAAAAACCTTTTTAACGGTTTCTAATTTTAAGGTGTTTTGAACGGTCATCAAAAGTGACGTCATGGGATACATTTTTAGCGCACGTTAAAATATTAGCCCATACATATAAGCTTTAAAACTTAACGAATTTATTTTAAATCTCACGTTGCTACGTGACTTTGCCGATAACATCAATATCTGTATTAGCGACACATTCATTAAATTAAACATTTGTTTTATTGTCGTTTCATTGTTGATACAGCCAATATACTCATGTACCATATAACCTTTAATTGTTTAAACGTTTTTAGTATTCAATTTGTCATAAAATGCAAAATGTCCATATATACGTCTGTGTATACAAATGTCCTTGTATATATACATGAAGACGTCACCAAACCACGAAAATTTATTGATTGAAAACTTGGTACGTGCGCACAAAAGTGTCTGGTACTGTGAATTCAACAAACTGTAAAATGCTTTTAGATTTGTGCGAAAAAACGCTCATTATCCATGCCAACATTCTAGGATACGACCTAAAATAACCACTGGCCACCAAGTGATTAATAACGCACTAGTTTAAAAAATATTTTATTCGACCATTAATTTCACTTCACGAGCAATATTTGTATGTACAAACAGGAATGACTGCGTTGTGCTGATGCTAAAATATTTGCACGCGGTCAACACGATGTTCGAACTTTAAAACATTATTTGTAGCGAGTTGTTCACGTGAGACACGGAAGTCGCGTTTTTCGAACGGGTCGATAAAATAAAAGAATACGTAAGAATACTTAACAATACGTCGTGTATTCAAGTTTCTATCTACATTCTACAAAAATCGTATTTGTGTTCAAATAACTCTTAATTTTAAAATACAACTGAAAAGTAAGAATAAAGCCCATAAATTGTTCTCTAATGACCTTAAATTTTCCTGGCATTGTGCAGTAAGAAATGGACATTAGGATCCCTCGAGTATTACAGAAGTTTCGAAGTTCTACTAACATGATACATAAAAATGATGAGATAGTTTGGTTATTTCTTGTCTGAAAAATTTACGAAGTAATAAAACATCTGCTATCCTATGAATGACGAGAAGCGACAAAGAATAAATTGGAATACCTAAACTACTTTAATATCCAAATCAGATAAATAAAATAATGAAACATACATTTTTATCGAATGATAACGTTATTCTCTGATGTCATGACACTATTTGCACCATTTTGCTGTTATTGTATATACTCCTATACTATTTTATGTTTCTCTACACTCCATAATCCGAGGTGCTTTAGTTTAAGTACATCGTAAAATCCACAATTGTAAATCACCATTTGTTGGCAATAATTTTCATTTAAATAAGATGTCTACACGTCCGTATCCCTGTTTGCCTTTTCGATTTGGTTATTCATAGTTAAACTTCTATCGCGCCCATTGAACTTAAAACAAAGCTTATAGTTCTTTCTGCCGTTTCGTTGAAGAAAGTGTGAAAAGCCTGTGCTTCATTAGAACAACACACTGTATTTGGCATTGTTAGTGGTGTTCATATTTGCCTGTTAAACTAATTTGTGACTTTCACACCTTCGTTCGTACCATGGTGCAAGGAACGCCGCAGTTGGAACTAGGTGAACCATAAAATGTGTTCATACACCATAATAACAAAACGGAAGAAATACCTATGGCCTAATCAAGTTGTTATTTCTAAAGGGAAAACTTTTGGTCCGGCTACTTTTCTTGCTTTTAAACTGTGGAATTCCAACCTGATTGTTCATTTATCTTTCCAAGCTTCAAACACAAAGTATTCTTCATATCTCAACAACATTCATATCGCTCAAAAAGTGTATTTAGACTTTTCGCATTTTCAAAACCTACATAATTATGTATCATGTACAAAGTGTGATATCAAATCTATTGAAATTAAGTGAACACTCAATTTAGCCAATTTACATGGGCAAATATTACAAACTGAAAATTATTTTACTCGAATGTTACATGATATACCATAATTTATGATTTGCTTAAATCGCGTTAGTTTCTGCGCGACACTGTTTACTTTGTACGGTTTGTGTAACGCAATCGTTACTGGTCACGGATCTTCTCGGCGGCATTTACTGTGTTATTTGTCGAATACGCTGTTGCCTTTTTTCTGATCTCTCCAAAACTGTGCCGGATTTAATGGGTCTTTGTGCGTGTTTCTACGCGCTAAATGAATTATCTTTGTCACTATGTTTATTAGATGTTAGATTAGTAGCTCTACAATCATAAATTGTAGATTTTATTAATGAAATCAATATGTTATAACAACTTAATAGATCTTTAAATTTCATTATTAAAACAATCAATATTGTCTTAAAATCATCAAATTGTCTAATTTTTTAACCTGAATAATAACATATGGCCTAATTTTTTAACCTGAATAATTCGATAATTGAAGATGATTACGAACGAAATATATAAAAAATACTGTACGAACTACCAGTCAGAACTGTCAGTGACAAAGATGACATGATTCGTGAGACTGCATGTTATAAGAATAATCGTGCAACGTGAGATTTTCTTGCAAATGCACAATACAAAATTCAACATCCGTGTAATGACTTAGAAGTACATAATTGGTAGACGTCCCAAGGAAGCTGACACCACAAAATCTATGATATTACTTGGTTTTTGAGATGATTGTGCTATGTTGTAACCACTGTTGATGCAAATCACGGTCTGTCCTCTAGATATTATTGTAATTACTGCCATCTAGGCATGTACGTGTTCATAACTATTCTGTTCATTTCGAGAATGTATATCACGTGGGTGTCGTGCGAGCGGGACGGACGGCTTATTGCGGTTTGTACCTGCGTCGCAGTACCATCACGATCTGTTGTGCAGTAGCTTGAGGATAAATCATATAACCGTCGTATCGGCTTACATAACCGCGATAGATAATAGAGCAATAAGAAAATATGTCGCACTTCCTGCAAACTCTTGTTATAACATGGTCAGCTCTATTTATAACATCACCCGCTCCTACCTGCGGTCTCTTTCGCATTGACGACATTTGCCTTGCCAGTGTATTATTCTCTACCAGATTGTGATATAGTTTTTTGCCGCATCGGAAGAATCCTATTCCTTTGTCCTATGTCCCAACAGTAATATACTATACCGATAATTATTTCTATTTGAAATTTCACTCCCACTGTAACTCCTTTTACTGCTTATAAGTTGAAAACTTCTCGGTTCTCCTGTTTAAAAAGTCGCCATAAATGTTTGTTTGTTAAATGATTTCGTGACAAAAAAATTTTTGTTTAACACCAAGCTCGCACTGTCTGCAATAAGAAAGTTTATTTTTAAAATATTATTCCAATATTTAAGGAAGTTCACGATAATTTTTTTTTAAGTAATGACACAATATTCTCAAGATGGAGCAGAATCAGCGTCCGGTTACGATGACGTCCGTTGACAGGTGTGAAATATGCGCCACAAGGAGAGACGCGCGATCTATCAGTGACAAATGTTTCACAGCGCCTACCTGACGTGGCTGACTAAATAAAAAAACTATCGTCAGGTAATGAAGATGTACTCTTTTGCACATAGTAATTTTGTTGTTCCCAAGGCCCTACGAATTGAACGGCACAACAATCCCGCGTAATGCGGTCATCTAACAACAAGATACGTCATAAATAAATATGTGGTACGTCTATTATCGTTACAGCGGTTAAGCTGGTTCAAGTCGACAGGGTTGCTGTAAATTACTATAGTACAACGTTTGAATTTCTGTTGAATATTCATACATTAAACTTAATATTAGATGATAAACAAAGTCGATATTGTACATATTAAAGTTATTTCATCTACCACGCTCTTTGAGTGTCAAAAATTTGTCAGCGCTTGCGAATTTTGCAACTTACCATGTGTCAAGTATAAATTATTTTAAATGAAATGTTAGGAATTAAATATTCAAATATAAGAAACTGACTGCCTCGTTGGTCGTGTTGGTTGCTTGCATGTGCGACAGCCGATCGGGAGGTCCTGGGTTCGATTGCCGGTTCGAAGACTACAAAAATTTTCTAATTTAGATTTTGTAGTAGTGGTTCGGAGTCTGGATATGTGCCCGGTGCATGGCAATAGGCTCACCACCTATTCCATGGGACTTAACGTAACTGGTGAAACGTGGGATGTTCTGCATCCCTCTGCCTACCTCTTCGGGGATTACAGGCGTGAAGTTACGAAGTTACGTAATTTTAATTGTTTTTCTTTGTACCTGCATTTGGCCTGTGATAAAATATCTAAAAATCAGTATATTATGGTTATTCAGCTGACATTTCTAAATAGTACCTCGTTGGTTGAATGGTTGCGAGGGTGACTACTAGTCAAGAGATGGTTCGATCCACGGGTCAGGTAGTATTGAATTTTTCTAACTTGAAATTCCTAGTAGAGATTCGGAGTCTGGATTTTGCCTGCTGAAAGAAAATACTCACCAGCTATGTCATGGTAAACGTAACTGCTGAAACACGGGGATACACTGCTTTCTCTGCCTATCTCTTCGAGGATTAAAGAAGTGATGTTACAATTTTAAGTATCCCCCGTACATTTATACTAATGTTCAAAATATAAGATCTTCCTATGTCCACACATATCGCAGTCTCAATGTCTGTTTGAGTAGCGCGACAGTAGCGGAGGCGTGACGACACGGCTGTATTGACGACAGTTTGCGGTTCAATCTTGTGATTAACTGCCTTTGTCGCTTTGTTTAGCCAGTTTGGACAGTTGATGGCGAGGCTGTACGGCTTATGTCAATGTACCTAACGTACATACATACATACATTTATGTTAATATGATATAGGGAGTGACATTTGATATAGGGAGTAATAAAGGTTTTAGTGGTATACGCGTATGTGTGATATAAGCGTTGATTGGTCTAACAAGTTATATTTTGTGCTTGTCGCCTTGTCTAGTGATTAATTACCCTGAGTAATTCCTTCTACTCTAGTGTTTTACATAGTTAGTGTCCTGTATAGTACTATAGGACAGTAGTCCTACACAGTATACAGTACAGTACGACAGTAGTAGTAGGACAGGACAGCAGTCCTGTATACTACTGTCCTGTATACTGCTGTCCTGTATACTGCTGTCCTGTATACTGCTGTCCTGTATACTGCTGTCCTGTATACTGCTGTCCTGTATACTGCT
>DWDT01000114.1:0-28157 GCA_018245595.1 Microceris scylla
ATGTACGTATACCCATATTTGTGACAAAAATTATTTATATTTTGTATAATTACGATAAATGTGGACAGTTGATTCGATTCTTTCGCGTTCACAATAAGATTTTTTAAGCTATTTAATCTTCTAGCTTTATTAATGGCGTGTATACAAACATTAATCTGCATAATCCTTCAAACAGACGTATCTCCCATGTTATCAGTACAAGATAAGGCAATTATGAAAGCTGTTGCTACTGTATTTTATCATCAACTTTATCTGATGGAGGACCGCCCACGTGCTCTCTTGCCTAACGTGAATTCCTTAGTGTTTTTAATGGGTCTTATTGTTCGCCTCAGTTAAAGTTTTATTCATCAAATACCATATCATTTTGTGATATAATGTTACTAAGTACAAGCTAAAACTAGTCAATATTATGTAACTGTTCAATTTTATATTGGTTAGTAATTAGAAAGGTTAATAAAGAAATTTTTTCAGTTGCATATATTCTTTAGAATCGCAAATACATGACTAAGAAGAACTGTAATATTATGGTCCTTCATAATATTCATCTCAAAGCGCGTGTAATAAAATATGAAAAAATTCAAATATTTTAGTTCATCCTTCTATTCTCAGAATCCATTAGTTCCGTTCTCTATTATTTCACAATTCGGTCCGTTTAGAAGCGGTTTTACCACATTTCTGGGCCCAGCGGCTTCGTCTTTTTTTTTCCGTACCTCAAAAGGGATCAATTAGTCACGCCGTGATGCCATACAAAAATGTTCCGTTGTGGTGACTGACCGTCTATGATAGATCTACATACAACCAAATGAAATTTGTTAGAACAGGAGCAATTGGAGTATTACTATTATCAAATTAGATTAACTTTTGTTATAAAATGAATGGGGAGCAATGATTAATAGCAGTTTTTTTTATTTCCTTCTAATCAATCAAATATTTTTAAATGTATATTTGAAAAATCTTCTGTAAATTGACTTTCTCCATAAATGAATGTAATAACAGGTCAGCAAATTAACTTAATCTTTTAGAAGTCAATGTTCAGTGTTCCACGGCACATTACATTTTTGCAAATTTTTGGTAAGCAGTAACAAATTCACTTTCTAACATACGACGCATTCCTAATACTCTTATGTCACTGTTACCTTTTCCCTTCGAGATTTAGTTCCATTTAAGATTTAATGTAATGTTAGATGAACTGTCGAAGTCAATGGCCATTCGGCTCTATAGTGGTCAGTGACCAATTAACTTCACGTGACCTGAGAACCGTATGTTTATTTAAATAATTTAAGCTGCGTTAATACACGCTCTTTGTCACAAAGAGTACAAATTCAAAATCGATTCCGTTTCTTTATGTCAGGCTGCACACAATTTTATTGCCCATTATCTACCCTACGGCACCTGCTGTCCAAACTTTGACCTCTTTACATAATTGTCTTCAAAGCAATCCGAAACCATCCTTAGTGTTACCCACACAAGAATTGAATTAAATTGCATTTGAATAAACAAATAAAAAGTAGTATTGTTCGTTCTGTATTGTATGCTCGATGACACCATTCTTAAATGGACTCTAATTTTAATGTCACAGAGTTCAAAGACAGTAGATCGACCACGAAACTATACAAATATGTTCTGGTTCTGACGATTCTAGTCTGTATTGTTAGCATGTTAAGGTTTTTATGATCGGTCAAGTACAAATATCAGTGCGCTTTCCCATGCTCAAACAAGGGTTATTGTTTTAGGTGATGCACGCGCGCATGTGAAGATGGCGCGGGGGAGTGCGCTCCTCTTGCTATGGGTGGTCGCGGCGGTCGCCGACAGCAAACAGGGTGAGTACTTTGTTGTTACCGATCTCATTGTAATTTTATTTTCATTTGTCATCGCTCACGGCGCCTTCGGTCTCTGTTTATATCCCAGTACACGCTTCGTAAACAATTACATATATAGCGAACTTCATAAATCAAAAGAGATATGTTCATTAGTTAAGTTCTAGTTAACTTTTATTTTTAAATTAACGAAAAGTTGCATATATAATACACATACATATAAAAACAAAGAAATGAAAAAACTTTAATATTAAGAACATTGTACTTGAAAATGCAAAAAGATTCGGTCGTTTTTTGCACCGCGCCGTAAATGTCTAAGGGTCTAGGTAAAAAATTAAAAGATAAAGTAAAAATTTACTAAGGGCGTTTTCACCTAATCTTAAATTAGATAAGTGAGGGTACGACAAAAGAGATAGCTGTCGCCAACTTTTGGAGGCGCTTCAGACACTCCTCGCTTTTTACTTGAAAAATCGCTTGAGAATCTCAGAATGAACATTTCAGTGAAATCTCGTATGAAGGTTCCGTACCGAAACCTGGATGATTAAAACAACCATTTTCCTTTGAATTTCATCAAAGTATGATTTTGAATGTAAGTTACCTTCTATAGTGAAGAAAGTGATTATTAATGAGACAGATTTAATATAAAATATAACAGTTTGTTGTAATGTCTAGTAATAAAGTACAACCAAATGTTAGATGATTTGTTTCACACTTTTGTAACAATAATGTTGAACTCTAAAAATGCTAGAATAAATTAGTTTTAATAACAGTTATTACAAAGCAAAATCCTACCAAAGATCCCTAAAGCCAAAAAAGCCGTTCAAGATTAGAAAGGAAGGTACGAAGCGACGATCTCGCAAAAAACACTTAATCGTGACGATGTAAGTGCTACTTCCGAACACGACTATCCCATTAAAGCTATCTATAGAAATGCTATTATGTCTCTCATGTCTCAAGATTCAAACTCACTCAAAGATAAATACGTCGGAGATTAAGATGCAAAGACTAGGGGAGTTGTTTCAGTTACATCGAATAACTAAGAAAGTAATCAGCGACTAATAAACTTCAAAAATCGCCATTAAGAGACAGAAACATAAATAATGATAATGAAATAGATGAAGAAAAGCACAACAATGTATTAACAGCTTTTATAAGTGATTTTAATATTCATCTGATTGTAATGGAGACAGAGATTCATTTTAACGCGAGACAAGTCTTGTAGCTCATCGTTGACGCGTTCGAGGTGGGACTAGTCGAGGTGCTTAGAGTAATTGATGAAAGCGAAGCAGCAAATCAATTTTATTAAGATTACAGCAATTTATAAGCCCGAAGTGTGAGAATGATCAGATAAAATTTTATTATTATAAGAGAGTCTGTTGAACCGAGTAATTATTTGAATGACAAAATTTCAAGAAAGGCAGTTGACCAAGCGTCATAAGACCAACCAATGAAGGTTTCTATTAATGTATCATATTCAAATTATATGCTTATATTTCACCATAACGTACATACATGACTTTTATAAATTATTTCTTTGTAAATTAGTCTTTAATTAATTTTTTGTAGTTTTCTTTTATAAATTAGTTCTTTGTTGTGACAAATCGTTTTATAACATAAATAAATTTAATTAGGAGAAGCGTTACATATAATGTAGTAGTTCTTATAATTCTTAAAAGAATTTGGAATGTAAAGAATATAATTATTATACGCTGTGTTACACTCAATACGGAACTTAATATCTAAGAGGAAATTGCTACAAGCAAAGAATCAGAACATATGAACTGGAAACTACACTCGTATATTAGAAATAGAAATTTAAAGTCCATTTACGTTGAAATACGAAACTCCACCACTCCCAGCTGGCGTGAATGAAACGGAAAATAATAGCTGGAGACTCCCAGGAGATGCCATTATAACTCGACTAACAAAGGGATTATCTTGTTTGGGAACCTCTTGACGGGCACTCGACGACTCTTTGTATGTATCGTGTTACATTTCCAATGTAAAGGTGGCTATTCAAGCAGTTTTTGTAGGTGTGGTAGTCCTTTGTATTTTTTCAACAGCAGGGGTGAGAATTCGTCGGTCTTGTTTCTCAAAGGATACGTTCGGTGGTAGTTTTAGATGTTGGCTTGCACCTTGTTACATTGTTAATGGTGGATGATGGCCTTGTAAATAAATTTTTTTAAGGACATTCGCATTACGGCTAAGTTTTGCTCTCTTTCTTTTCTTTTTCTTCTAAGATACTAGTATGTACGTTTTTGTTATGTATAATTCTAATCCTAAGTAGTTTAAGTAAAATATCCTAACATGGTATTATAAAGGTTGGTTATTCATCATACTTTCCACAAGATCTTGTCTTTCTTGACTCAGATCGTAAAGTCGTAAATACCAGAGAAAGTTCTAATACCTTTTAAAGCACTGGCAACGCCTCTTATTTAGTACCAAAGGTCAAAGACAAATACCTTACAGAAATTGGATCTTACCATATTAAATCTTAATAAAGGTAAATCTATTATAATATGGGTAAATAATTTCTCATTAGGCCAATGGAATGGCAGAAATGTCTTTGAAGATATATATTACAGTGCTTTAAAATTATTTTTTTATTGTTTTATAGATATGTCTTAACATTGTGTTGACAAAATAATGTCAAATATACATTTATAATTAATGTTTAGATATGAGTACATTGACTTATAAAGCAATATTTTAAATATTTTAATGATCTACCGGCATTCATATTAGGGACGATAAAATTGTATACGATGAAAGTGTAAAATTACTCAAATGTAAATTTACATTAACAGACAATGAAACAGTTAGAAGCGGTGCCCATTTAACCATGACTCATAATACAATAACAGGAGACCCTTACGAGCTTAAACGTCCCCTAACATTTGATTTACTTACGGAAACGTAAAGCAAATCGCTCCGCCCACGACTCCATTAACTAGTTCGAGTGCATCTTTTTATGTCTCTCTTGGCGCTAAGTGCATTTACGAGTAAACTGCATCAAGTTGAGTGAAGCGTCTTCGCGTAGACGGATGCGAAAGCACCACGCCTGAATGTTTTATTACGTCTTCCCTTGAACCGATATATCAGAACTCACGTACTCGCCTCTCGTGATTTATTTCTCTAGCTCATAATATTGTTCGGGTTTATCGGCACACTAAAAAACCAGACGGCACGCCACAGCCCAGAGGAGAGGAACGCCCGATATCTACACCATTAGACTCACACTGTTTTATTCGTTCCATATTTGGATCGAGTACCACTTACTATGTGTTATTGCTTGTCTGTGTAATGTTTAGTGATAAAATTGTGAGTGAGCCGTTAAATAAAAATTTAATAGCTCCTATTACTCAATAACTTATTTCAATACAACGCTCAGGTTTAGTGGTCAGATAACGCTGAAGTGCTCCGGTCGCTTTAAGAGATAGATATACTTTATAATAAGCATTACATGTGTCTAAGAGGATCAGTACTGAAATCTCGACGTTAATGATTTAATCTATAAAACTTAAGTACAGCTAAATAAAATACGATCGGTATAAACAAGACGTGAATGTTAAACTAATTGTAGTATTTCTTCTCTTTGAAGGTATAAAAGATAGGCAACGTACTGAACGTATACGAACGTAGAGAATACGTGCCAGATGTTGATTAAGTATTTCCCATCAATAAAGTCCTCCGCTATCTAAAATAGCATCGAATTCAATCGTAATTATCTAAATACCGGACGAAATGACAGGGGACGGCCTCTTTCAAATAGACAGCAACGGACAAAGCCAATTTGATGAGTTTCAGTTTGTTTTTAGATCTCGTAAGTAAACACTTTAAGAATTCGAACATTCATCAGAGACCACATATTTCACTTCGTGTCGTGGCGATAAGACATCTCTCTATTCCATTAATATACTGATTATGCTCCATTCGAAATTGTTTTGAAGACGAAGTATTTTAAAACTAAGAAAACATTATGTGTTAAGCTCACGGCGTTCGAATCCGATTGGAATCTCAACGCAAATAGCCGTTAGACCAACGATTGAACGGTTCTCGTTGCAATTGTAATGATCTGTTAACATTGAAAGTAAAGACATACCATTGATTGATCTCATGAACTTTCTATAGCCGTGCGTTCACACAGCCGATGCGCAGACATTTATTTACAATTTACAATCGCTTCGTGACTTGCATCCACTGGTTTTACTTGAGCTTCTAGTAACATGGCTTACCGTAGTTCCTCAATCACCATTAAAATTGTACAAGCTATAACCGTTCTTAACATAACACCACAATGTCTTTTACAGCGTGCACGGTAATAAAGAAATAGTTGCCACCGATTCGTGTTCTTGTAAATGGAGTTTCGTCACTTACCAAGATAACACTTGAACGCAGTCACTTATAAGCACCATGAACACTTGATATAAAGAGCGACCTGAATAACGAAACGCCTGATTTAAAATATTCGAAAGCTCGCGAACATCTTCACATGATAAACGTCAGTAATACGTATCAATTGGTAAACGTTAATTAAAATTTTGTAAAGTGTTCAGTGCCTTATCATACGATGGTCTGGTGTTGCGTTAGAGGAGGGAGAGCACAAACCGGTTATCAATGAAATCGGCGCTAAAAACCAATTAAACTTGACGCACAGTCGCTGATGAAGTGGTTACACAAACCAAAACGATAATAGACGTTCGACGCGGGATAAGCAGGTCTTAATCAAATGCCTGCTCGATTCAACGTCTAACAGAATTCCAAATCAACTTACCTATGTCAGAATAAGTGAACGTGTGACAAGGGCCAAAGCCGTGTAATATTGATTACATTCATGATTACATAAAGTTTGTTCGTTTAGGGACTACCTACGTCAATATCAATGCTCGTATAATATTCTTGGGAAGTGGAAGTTGAAACTTGATAGCGCCATGGTAACGTAACAATAGTTCCCCAACATTAATATTCAGTTGAAATTAATTCGCCACGTATTAATGAAATAAAGCGTCTGGAGGAGATTTTGAAACTAACGGACGTATCATATCTCGTGATGATAGTCGTTACGATCACATTAAATGAAACTCAGGAAGTAAACTAACAACGGCTTTTATATGTAAACATTTTAATATACATATGTACTTACCTAGTTGATTCTAGAATCCTGCCTGTTCTGACCTTCTAAAAGCAAACTAGCATGTTCAGCATCAGCTAAACTAAAAGATAGATTTGGAAAAATCTTTATACGTTTAATATGAAATGTAGTCACTATTACTATGTACTAATAAATAAATTTAAAAAGCAAGATTAGGAGTTCTCAGGCGAATTAGAATTTTAATGATTTTAATACGATAGTCGCAATCGTAGAACGGGAAAAGGTCCCGGAACAAATCCCATTAAGGAAAAATAGATTCCAGGAGGAAATAGCATTCGGTCCCCACAAAAACGGAAATAGAAATATACTGAAAGGAAGTGAAACTAATTAAGTTATCCTCGCTTCACGCAACTTGCGGTTATTTTCGTACCATTCCACTGCTCAAATAATAATACAATGCTAAAGGTATTACTGTCAACGCTGTTAGAAGAGTAACATACACTGATGGGCTGATAACAATTTCTGAGCGAAATTATATAGAGGGTGACATTAAATTTATCGACTTTGTAATTTTAACCCTAACGCTTTCATTTTCGGTCGATTTTCGATTGGATACGAAGGGATAAGTAAAGTGGGGTATACGGTATCCAAATATCTATGTTTTGCGAGTAAACAGGCGTGAGTGATGCGTCAAGCCAGGTGCGGACTTTTGAGAGAAATCGATGTCGGTACTAGGGGTACGTGTTATTATGACAGTTGCCGTTTATTTTAACTGACACAGGGCATAATTAACGTTCTCCAATTAGAACGTGTTTAAAGTTCAAGAGGACTGCCTGTGCTATTAACGCTTATTGGAATAACATAAGCCAAGCACTTAACTGCACACATTGATCACTCCAAACGGCATTTCTACTGCATGATTATAACTTCATTAATGATTAATGAGACTTACCAAGATAACATTTATGATCATTTACTAGTATAGATTGTAAGCGATAAAATTATAAACAACAGGGAAATAATTTATTGCATAATTTACAACAGAATATTTTTGC
This sequence comes from Microceris scylla, assembly GCA_018245595.1. NCBI lineage: Eukaryota > Metazoa > Arthropoda > Insecta > Lepidoptera > Hesperiidae > Microceris > Microceris scylla. The sequence continues at coordinate 7,965 of DWDT01000114.1, forward strand.
ATATATAAATCTCGTTGTTAGCCTGGACTCAACCTTTAACATTCTACATTCCAACACGACTAAGCTGTCTATTTCGGATAGTAGACGTAATACAATTATTGTTTATGTTGACTCCTAAAGAATTTAGCTCTTGAAACACTGGGAAATAATAATAATAAGCTAACCTGACCAGAGATAAACAATCAATAGGTCGGGTGTGGTAATAGATTTACTTGATCTAATCTTATTAAAATAGTGATACTAAATTAAAATGTGACAGTTATCCAAAAATTAAATTAGTATTTGCTTTTGTTACAGATGTGCCCAGTTCAACAGAACCAGAACACACGACAGCACCACCGACACCACCTGTACCTCTTCGTCCTGAATATGCACACCCAGCTGGAGTAGAAGCATTAGATCCTTACAATTCAGAGAAAAACCACCCACCGCCACACCACAGAGATTACTTAGAAGAGGACTACGATCACGATGTCCACAAAGAAGATGATCATGATAATAGAGAAGAAGCAGATGAGCTGCCGTCTCTATCCGGCGACCATCTGCTCCAAAGTTCAACAGATGATTTACCAATGTTCCTATTAGAACCGCAACATGCATTTGTAGTCCGCAACAAGCCAGCGATGTTGAGATGTCGCGCGGCGAACGCGTTGCAAGTATACTTTAAGTGTAACGATGTAAGATCTGTAGCGAGTACTCAGTTCGAATTTGTCGATCCTCAAAGTGGTGTGAGAATCGTTGAGGCTGAGTGTAATGTGACTAGAGATCAGTTGGAAGAGTATTTCGGAGAAGATAGATTTTCCTGCACGTGTCACGCTTGGAGCAGCCGTGGCGATATCCGAAGTCAACCTGCCATTGTGGAATTAGCTTGTGAGTATTACTTGTTCATCTAATATGTAATATTAAATGTGTGTCTTAAATACAAAAATGATAGCAAAATAAAATTATACGTATATATAACATTAGTACTTTTTGATTGATAAAACTAATGCACTATCAATTATTTCACATACAGAATCTACTTTTCATCATCAAACACATACATTTATAAAGGCATCGAAACCTTTTGAAGCAGGAGAGTACGAAAGATGATTATTCATGTAAAATAAACATTAATGGTAATAAACGGGCCGATAATTTCGAATCAGATATTGGAATAGCTTTTAAAACTAATATTTCCGGAGCAAATGGCGTATGATATAACGTTTCATCGAACTTCATAATTCCTGAGTTCCGTTCGTAAATATAGACTGACACACTTTCATTTTTCTTCTACCATGTTTGAGCCATGACGCTTCTTTTATAGCTTTGGAAACGGAAGACGCTTGTTATTTATCGTGTGTTTTTCCTTTTTCTTTTTCTTTATCTTAATTATGTTGTTCCAGGAGTTTTGTCTTATGTAACAGAAAAATGTCTATTTCCGTCTACACCTTTGTGTGATTTGCATTTAGAGGTCGCAAACCAAGACACCTCTTGTGAAAGAGTTTCATAACGTAGAATGTAATAATGAGATTCAATACTGACATTAATATTAACTGTTGTTTCATTACTGAGCATGAAAATAATTAGGTTCATTAGAGAAAATAGCTTTAAGTTTTCCATTAATTTTAATTAAAATACGCCTTTCAACTAAGACCTTTGAAAGATCGGTGCTTGACAAATTGACACGTAGTAATCTCAAGTGAAAGTTAACTTCATTTATAACAAAGTTCCTTCATTTGACGTTAATAATAATATACAATATTACATATAGAGTATTCTTTAGATAATTTAATAACGAAACTCTTAATTTGTTTGCCGCTTAATTTATATTGAAGATAAATTTCATGTATGCTAAAGTAATAATCAAGCAAAGCTCACTCGGAAACCCTTAATTCAAGTTCTCAGCAATGATGTAATAACTTATATTTATTAGGTGTTCCTCTGTAAAATAAACGTCGTCAAAATGAATTATGTTGTTTAATGTATAGTTATTGAAAGCTCATATGTAATTATTGTCCATAAATCGATAGAAGTATCTACCCTAAAGAGTCTTATTCGATGGGTATGCAAATAGAGCCAAACAAAATGGATGTATATTAAATCTTATTATATATATAGATATATAATATAGTAGCAGAAACACATTAGATCTCTAAGGATAGAGATAGACCCCAGACGCAAGTACTATACCTAAATTATGTTTGAATAATTGATATTAAAAAATATTAACCTAGCTATTCTTGCTGTAGTAAAATTAGCATTGAAAACCAATCATTTTTATGGCATAACCGTTACTCCGGCGTAAGATTTCACACAGAAATTCTCAATGCGATAGATGGAACTAGGCGGGAGCCGCTACCAGTTTCCCCAACAAAAGATGTATGTTTCTACTTACATTATAAAGTCCATTACGGCAGGCCTCGATTAAACCCAATGCGACCCGAAGGTAAATCTTCTGTGCATATTAAATAAATGTCGGACTGGACCGTTTGTCTGATTTATGTTCTGCGCCGTAATATACATCGACGGCAACGTATAACGATTATTTTTGGAAGCGTTCGAGAACATTCGAATTTTGAAATCGATTTTCATGGTTTAGGTAATACTCATATAAACGACTTGTCTAATTGCTTATAAACAGCTAGCTTTGATTCTTTTGTAATGTTTATTATTTAGAAAATAAAAAAGATTAATATATTTTGATATGATATTACAAATTGCTTTAAGTTTTTATTAGGAAATCGGTGGTATTTTTGTCATAATATAAAGGTGTTTGGACTCGATTAACTTTGAATTTAATAATAACATGACATTTAATAATAAACAATACTGTAAATTTGTGTACTGACGTAATTAAAATACATATTTTACAATATTTATTGAACAATGCAAGATCATAAACTTCTGTATAAAACCGTTCGCTTAACAAAGCACATTTTAATAAAATTGATAGTTCAATTCCATTCATTCAATTATTCGCTCCTTATATTCAAGTGCATTTTTTGTTACATTTCCCCACTTATTATACACTATAATATACACACACTACTACTATACACTATCAGTTATTAAAAAGAAATGACAATAACTGTAATACAGCGACACACGTATGCATATTGCTTTCTCCCTCGCACATTGAACACGTCACAAACATGAATAATATTCGATAAATCTAATTTTATACCTTTCAATTTACGTTCAGAAACATTCTGTGTTATATGTGTAGGTAATTATCATAACTTTTCAATTTTGTGTTTGACGTGCGTTAACTGAATATTCCACTTCTTTAAATTAATACGTTGTTCCGTTAACGTAATTCTGGTACGTTAATAGTACGTTGAAGGAAAGTCTATGCCGTATGTTAATTATACGGCCGTTTGTATTGATTTTAAAAATTTATGATCTAATCTTTAACCTTTCTACCTTCCATCACCATGAGCCAGTAAATTATTGCCATACTAACAACGTTGAGTTCGAATTTTGAAATTGTTAAACAAATTATATATTAAACATAATACATATATTACAAAATCAGTAATACGCAATTATGAATCTTACTTTATATCATTTTGGTTGTATTATAAGCATATTGATAATATGTAAAAAAGGATAGATCAAAATACAGCGATATGAGTATATAAGTCACGATACAGCACTATTTTTTGTAATTAACACTACTAACAAAATATTTTTAATTTAACGCTAAATTAAACTGTTATGTAGATTACAAAGTTTGAATTTCGAACGCTACCAACAATCCACACAAGCAATGAACGTAATGGATTACCAAAAGGCTCCTCTTACTAATCCATATCCGAAGCCCTTTTCCCACTTTCCCCACGGTTCCGTAGGTACGAATTTTACTCAGGAAATGAAACGTGCCGGTAAATTTATGGCCCCATGCGCTACCGGTTGTACCTACAACTTATCATTTACGCTCATCACTTACCAACAGTTTTACATTCGCCTGATTTATTGTAATAGGTTTTGTAATAGAGAGCCATGTGTCATTGCCACATTCGAATATACAATTTAAAAAACTTTCTTTCTCTACAACACGATAGAGTTCGGTGAGAAAATCTTGTAGAACATCAAGCTTAATATATTTTTATTATCATCTGTCTCTACATATGATGATAGACCTAGCGATTTACGTTAAATTTTTATACACGCTGCTTTTTTATTATCAAATATCAATATTACACGATATATCATACAACTTAAACAAGAGAAAGTATCATACAATTCTAATAACATGTAAATGTACGGTAATCTGTAATAATTCCATGAAAACACTGCTTATTATAAATTCCAATCCCATCACCACGTAGGTTACAATTATTATGACACATACCCATCAATTCAAAGATGACTGTTCTTAATATCACACTCCCATACTGGATTACTAACGAACAGTTATGCGCTCTGAGATTATACACTTTTTATGCTACGCCCTTTCGATGTAATGTTATGCCCTTATCGTGCTATGCAACACATGTTCGACCATTAAAACAACTTCCATGTATAGTTATACATTATCCGAATGGAGTAGGCGTCGGTAAATCTTTAGCTGAAGTCTTAGCTGTGACACTTTTACGCGCACCGACGATTCCGTGGGTATCATCATTAATAGCAGCATCTATGCCACTTGAGAGCGTATTTAAAGCTCTCAGTGAACAATTAAAACTGTCGGGATGAGAATTTAAAGCGTTTGTATTACACACGGTTGCTCTGCGCAATTAGAACGTAGTGGGAATGTCTCTCCCGCTTCTGCTTCGTGTATATTTAGACGTTTATGAGTTTCAACTGTGCGTGTTTATTCTTGTGCCACTGTTGCCGAATTTACTTGGTTTTTGTGTGTTTTATTGCTTTTGTTTGGCTCACACAAAGAACTTTTACCTTACCCGTGTTTTTTAAATACTAAAGTACAAATTCAATGGCTGGATATGATAAGTATATTGTAAATGCTCCAGCACTTTAATGATGTAACGTTTATCTAGTTGTTTGTATATAGGTACGCTTACACAGATTATCTCAAGAGTGTCTATTAAAAGAACTACTGATCTATTTATAAAGTTTATTAAGTTTTTGATCTAAATTAAAATAGAAGTATTTTTCTTTTTTTTCTGAATAACACGCAGTCTTCAAGAAACGATTTCAAAGTTAATGAGGTTCCTATATCATTTCCCTCAGGACGTGTCATGTGTGCTTTATTGCGAATGTAAGTCCGCCGAAAAATAAACGGTGTGGCAGTTATAATTTATACTGTCAGGGATTTATCTGTTGTGACTTGTGCGAAGCTTTTAATGCGATCCGCATTACACCATTCCATTTGTCTTACATGTGCCCGTCTTTTTGCAAAAGCGTTTTCCTGTCCTTTCAATTAACGGCCTGTGTCTCGTAAGAAAGTAGTCAAGATTAGTTACGATCTTCCTAACAATTTTAGTCATCGAGAAATAAATATATATAAATTAATTTCATAGTCAGTTTATGAAGGACCAGACGTGTGAAATGTTAATTGAATTTTTGAAATATATCCTATAGGGCTATTGTAATATGTAGTGTACGAAACCGGTTGAAATTATTATATACGCAGCACGAAACCTTTCTACATTGATAGATATTCTCGTAATTGATGACTGAAATAAAGCAAAAATATATTCGGAGACTGGGAATAACACAAAAGCATCTTTGGTTGCTCCATATTAGTCTATGAAACAAAAAATAAAACCCGTACTGCACGCCAACATCTTATTAGAACTCACAGAATTATAGACACGCATAGAGATTTCCACTCCAAAACAAACAAATTCCATGGAAGTGAAAGACGCAGACAAAGCTATACTTAAAACAATTAGTTGATTACTTAAGGACGTTAAAGCGAACAGTTCTTCAGATCAAGCTTCAGCTGGACCGAAAGTCGTCAGTGAAAACAAACATATAGCATCTGAGAACGAGTAATGGAGCGTGCACACGCCAGATTTATGGCCCGCTTCGCTAAAGCACTCAGGAGTTGAAACGTTCATTTTGCAGGACTAGAGAATATTAGTTTAGCTCGCGAACCTTTCAAAACATACAATATTTATGTCGCGATACTTGGAAGTACAAAAATAGAATTTAGAATACGCATGTAGATTAGGGGACGGAACGAATTTGGTTTTGTGAACTCCGTTCGTTAATTAGAATAAATTGTAACGTTGTTTTATGGAATTTTGTTGTTTTCTCACTACATGTGTAAATATTGGTATTTTTTCTATTAAGGGTAATTTAGATGGAATATTATATTAAAAAGAAAATTACTTGGACGAACAATAGAGCACCAATACTACATGCAGTACTTGTTAACTTTTTCAATTAAATTTTGCGAATCCATATACTTATTTAAATGTATATAGTAATCAAAAGGAGCTTGTGTTTCTTGAAATTCTTAGTACGTCACCAAGTCTCTCTTGTGGGCTTATAAACAGAACAATGTATACAGCGCCAGAGTCCTTTGTTTGAGTATTTCCTATTGTTGATTAGTTGCTACCAATTTCCTTAATCCATTTACCACCAATCGAAGCGCCAAAACAGTTAATTGTTTAATGAAAAACAATTATCCCGTGGGACGGTGGTTCAGTCTTCATTATATAATCGGTCTCGTTACGTTTTTGTATTAGGATTGACGTGGGAAGCCAGGAGCTAATCGCCGTCCAAGTCACGAGCGGAAGCGGACGCGGCTAATTTAGTTTTTTAAGAAAATTGGTCGTTATCTTGTTGACGGTCGTCTTGCAATAAATTTGGATGACATAAATTTTTGCACAAGACTTTTTTAACAAATTCGCACGTCCTGATTATTTCTTTCATTTATTTTGAAACCGCACATGTTTCATTACATATAGTGACGTACAATTGTTAGTTTAGTATTATCCTAACAATAGTTTAAAATCTTTAAAAACACTTCTGTACGAGGCCATATACTTAAAAAAATCTCTTATTATATTTTGTGGTTCACTAATCTGGCCTTACAATTCCCAGCAATAATATACTCGTATATAATATACCTACAAACATATTACAAAAGCACTTCCAGTAAAAAATGACGGCTATCTCTTAACACTTGTACCACACGAAACGGGACGAAATTACGTAATATTGAAGACATTGTTCAAATTACATCAATTATTGGATTAACTCATAGACTGGAACATGCACTGCGCAAGCTGATTAATATTGACGTTCAATCATTCATGACATGCCCGATTAATTTTTTTGTCAATTTTGTCAATCACGAACGAATGCGGGTTATTTCTATTCAAAGTATTGTGCAAAGGCATTCCTTTGTTATTATAAAATATCGTAACGCAGCCCTAATATATCATGACGTAGAAATTGATATCGAGTAGTTATATCGAAATAGGGTTGTCAAAGAATAAGATTTTATATATGGGTTTTTACGTAGAGTAATTTTGATATAATAATATAGCCCGTAAACGTACAAAGAATTATTAAGAACACTATCGAGAGAAACGGAAAGAAGTAGGTACAAAAAATGTACCTACTCATTATTTATACTACTTAAATATATTACGATTTACACCGTTAACATTGAACGAGATTTTTACACAGAAAAAATCCTATTATTCACTGACCTAAAAACTTTTAGCAAGAAAAAAGCCTTAGCTCTTATTAAAATATTACTTAAGAGGGTGTGATATTTATAAAAGTATCAGGACTAGGGATCTTTACTTATCTTGTATTCTCTTATACTAGGGCCTTCACAACCGGTTTATTTTTTCATATTAAATGCCAATAATTAAAAAAAAAATTCCTATAGACGTTATGTGCACGCAACGTATCACACATTTATTAAATACGAGTAAGTTTAAATTCTAAATCGAGAATAAAGCAATACGTGTCTATAAGATATTGATTAAGGAACCTTTACATACATGCCCGTATCTGTCCGATATGTGGAACATTCCAAATTCGATTTATAAACTGTCAGATATCCGAATGTACGGTCTAGGTGAAAATTCTCATTAAAGATGTTCTTGTATTGTTAATGGCAATCACAACACAGGGAAAAGTAATGTAGGACTAACTGTTTAAGTCATTACCATTAACCTTATAGCTAAGTCTATTTAATCTCAGTGAAAGAATAATAGAAGTCTAAATACAGATATAAGAATACAATAAATCCATGTAAATGAATATATCTAGTATTTGAAACCGATCTCCATGTATGAAGATGAATGTAGAGAATATACGTCAGGTCTTTAAGGGCTTGGCATTCAGAGATCTCTGTGAACCCTCTGAGGGACCTAGTCTGAAAATATAGTAATAATTCTTAATATTGAATTATTCTTCAACAGATCTGAAGAAACAGTTCGCAGTATCACCGCTGTCAATGTCAGTGGAAGCTGGTTCGGCGGCCTCGCTCCGTTGCTCCCCTCCAGCGGCTGCACCTCCACCGCGAGTGTCCTGGTTGAAACATGGAACTCCTCTTCAACAAGACCACAATGTCTTGATATCGGCTGAGGGCAATTTACTTATATCACGAGCTACTTTACAAGTGAGTTATTACAATTCATTATTATTTCGCATCACATTATTAGCCCGTTCTACTACTAGAATGTTATGTCAGAAACACACTCTTTCCGTAAACGTGCATCTGACTTCGCCTTTTTTAGTACGTCTCCGACTTAGCTGAAGTACGAGTACATGCGAGTACGCCTAGTTCTACCTCTATCGTCCCTACTATTCACTATTTACTCATCAGCCTAATTAATCCAAGGTATTAAAAAGATTGCTTGGTTAATTGGTATTAAAAGATTCATTGGTATTAAAAAGAATGCATATGAAAGAGCGTATCAAAGGAAAATCGACGATTATTTACCAGAAATAGGTAGGTAAGTAGATTTTAGTATTGAATATCATACTCGTATTTTCCCCGTCTTTAAATGATGAGTAAGTGTGTTTTTGAAAAAAATTTAAACTATATTAACATATGTACTTTAACTTTTTTTTAACGTATTAAATCTTGTTTATTTGTTAGTCAACTATTTGATACCTTATGCATTCCTAAACAAAAGCTCCGTTGCGTTTCTTCGCTAATGCTTATGCATTTGATCGTTGCATTATTCATGCTTCCTGCTTACTTATTCCATTTAACTGCAATTGTCCGGACGCCGGAGCTCAGCATTCTTTCTTCCTTTAGTGCCCTCTAATGACTAAATATTTGCGCTCTCATTACGAATTGTCTTCAATGAAAGAACGTTAGGGAATCTCTGCATGAATACCCCAACGCGGTATCGAATCTCCTTTGCACATATCACTTCCCTATCATTATTGAAACAATATGCAAGTCTGTATTAAATTATACGATTACCGCTATAATTCTTCATCAAAATTGTAATTTTATTCAATGGTTATTAGAATGAAGATGTTACTTAGAATAACTAACGGTATTATTGTAAATTTATTTGTAAACGACTCCATAAAATTATGATTTGGAGCTAAGAGATCAGTATATATAATATATAAAATAAATTTTGCCTTCATCTGCTTTGAGTCTAAAAATGTTAAATACATAGATTAGATACTGTTACGTAACTGTAAAACAAAATCTATAAAGTCAATCATAAGCACTCAAGAATTTGTAAGAGAAAGTAGCATTACATAAAAATCAAAATTAAGCTCAATTTAAACAATTTTCGTTAGCATATGAATGCTTCCTTATTTTTATAATATTTGGATATTATCCAACTATTTGTAATACAAGCACATAACATTAACAACACAGTAAAGGCTTTTCAGTGATCCTATTAAATTTAACTGTTCATCTTATCAATTAAACTTTTCGCAGGAAAACTGAATGATTCATTATTCTTTTAACAAGCTGTCCACTATGTTCATTTAAATAAAATATTGTTTTATTCAAATCGTGAAAGCATCAATTTATTCACTTTGCTTAATACGTGTCTCAGTTATCTTTAGATTTAGTGGCGCGTTCAGAAACACATTTGCTTAAATCATTTCTCACAGCACTCGCATAGATAACGATTTATAGCTGTTCTTTAATTGTTGTGATGTTCTTAAATCATTTTTACCTACACGAATTAAGGTCTTAAGGACCATTAAATTTTAGTATGGCATGATTAAAACGGCCGCGAATCTAAACAATGTTCGTGATAATTTACTCATGAAGAACATGTGCTGTAATTGTAACATGTTTTAAAAGATTTCACTCCACCAAAACATTCGTGCTTAAAGACCAAGCTAAAATCGCTACTGTAAATAATATAACAAAAGTTCAAAATCCTTATAACTGGCCTCAAGTACCTTGGTTACTCATAGCAGATGAGTCATTTACAGTTCCACACGTGGCCACCCTCCCATTCAACCAAACTGGACTCGTTACTTTGATAGCATTATTATTACTCGAATCAGATGTTGCGGTATGTAAATCACCTTTTTATCTTGATATGGGTGAATTACTTTAGTAGCAAACACATGTACATCTGTTTAGCATCAAATTATGGTTACATTTGAGGGACAGATAAAAAGTAAGGCGAAATATTCGTCAGTCTAAAATTTTCTTTAGATACTACTAAAGTCTAAGCCACGAAACATGTTCTGATACTTTCGTTGCATTGTTATCATGTATTGTAGAGTCGTTAAGCGACCTGGCTTGTGTCAGTCTCGGCTTTAATTAGTTCTCGGTCCGTATTCAAATTGGCCACTTGGGCCATATCTATGGCTAGACATTTGCCTAATAGCAATTAGATCTAGCGACCTTCAGTTTAATTCACATCAGATAGTCCAACAATGGCCTTTAATTTCTCTCCGTTTGCTTGTTTCTCAAGCACAGTGTAACAGACAATCGGAGCATCTTGTCGCGAATTGTTTATTTTATCTCGACGAGTGCGACTAATTAGTCGAGCAAGACGGACGTTTATTAATTGCAACACAAGTCGCTGTCGCCTTTCGTGTCCTCGTTTTGCCGCGTTCCGACGCACCCTTTCAAGTTTCAGGACTCGTGTTGATAAAAGTGTAAAGGCTGTGGTAATTTAATCCTATATTTCATGGCAAGAGATATCCGTCTTGTACAATTAATTCAATTTTAGTACCGCATTTGTCGGCCCGAACGGCAATACTGTTTTTGGTTTTATTTCATTACCTTGTTTACACTTGTATCCAGCTTAATGGAATTATTGCACGCAAGTACCGGATTACATTTTTACAGGCGTTTTTTTTATTTTTAAATTTAGGTACACTGATAAGTACAGAGTAATGTTTTTGGATATATTGATTTATTTATTTCATGTAAAACCATAGTTTATTTTGCATATACTCGTATTTTACCGTCTCATATCCTATTTTTTTCGTTTTACTCCAATGTCTATTATCTTACTTACACTACACTAATGAATAGCAACAAAAACAACATATACATCAGCAACAGAATTTATAGTGATAATCATTAATTTTCCATGTACATTAAATCTCACGATAAATTTACATCCACGACCAATAAACCACCATAGACCACTGATTGTGAATGCGATCTCCGTCTCAGTCATCGTAGCAAATAGCTCACCGTCGCTGGTCCCGCAGCGCTCACTAATTAGCGACAACGACCAGATATGTATTAATTACAGTTCAGCGAGGCTAGTACTAAATGTACTTAAAGCTTCTTTGGTGCCTCTCAAGCAAATAAAATAGGTAATGACATTCTAAGCGATTGTTAATAGAATAATTTTATCACATTTATAATTTACTGTTAATAAATAATTTACTGTTCAAATTAATGATACGAATATATTTCCATAATGTTATGTATTATTATGTTTTATGTACATTTTCAATCTTACGAGTTACTATTTAGAAATAATTGTTTTCGTCAAGTTTGTAACAAAAGCTTATGAAAAGAGAACAAACTTCTAAATATTGCCGGAACATATCATGTTGATGACTTAAAGTTTGTTATCATTGTAATATTCCGTTTTCACTGGCTCACTTTATATGTATGAACGCTGTCTCGCAATATTGTACCGAGGTGTAGGGAGCATTCTCTTAATTAAATGTAAGGTTTATAGTACCCGGCTTACAATGTTCGAGGTTATCTCCATCGGCGTCTTCTTGCACGTTAGTTGAAGACGCTTTTAGTCACACAAGTGTTAATAAACTGTGTATCTATAGTGAAACTTTATGTTCAAGTTATTCATGATTTTCGTTTTCCATTCTTCTTCTCTGTTTACCTTTTAAGTCTTAAATCATTTCCAACCGTGGAACTTGGGAATGGTATTAAACATTGAAATTTTTTTCCTGTTTTCAAAATGTTCTAGATTAACGAAGAGATGGGTTTACGGGTGTGTTTGAAAGAAAATTAACATAAACCCTAAGTATAATTAAAACAATAGCAGTTAATTCATTAGTAAAAATATTAGTTATAAACATAGAAGCTAACAAAATTACCCTTTTCACGTCTTTACTCTTCCCGTTTTTTGCTTTCATCCATAAAGTGATATAATTAAATATTTTTATATTCTAAATTTTTTTGTGTTTAAAACAGTTAAGAAAAAAATATGTAACCTTTCAGAATCATAGCCATAAGAATTAAAATAATTTAACCTTTTGTTCTCAGGATATGGCGAATTACAGTTGCGTCGCTGAAAACATTGCTGGCAAAAGAGTTTCCGAATCCGCTCTCTTGACTGTTTACGGTAAGCATTTAAAGAGTTTTATTTCGGAAGTAATTTTGTCTACAACACAATTTTCGCACCATGAAATTCTACTAACTGTATTCAGTACTTAGTTCACTAACAATCCAAATAGGTATGTCCCTTGAGATCTATTTCTCTTAATATTTATTTAATTTATAAGGAATATGTTTACAAAAATATTATAAATATAGATTGCATCCTGTTGCACTGATTAGAAAATCTTTATACCTATTTAAAACAAAATCAGTTAAGTCATATAAATCGTAAGGCCGTAACAAACAAACAGAATTATTTTCTCATTTTTAATATGAATACTAATAGGAATACATAAGTGAGTTAGTGCTTAATTTAAAACTGGAATTATCTCAATACTTACATATGAAAAAAAATTGAATGTTAATCAATTTTACGAATCTGGTATCACATATGTATATACCTGGAATTCTTTGCCGAAGGAGAGAGTATTTCTACCAGGGTGAAGTTAGTTATTATTATATGAGCCCAAGCCACCCAGTTAAATTATTTTAGTTCAATAACGAATATAAGCAAAATAATATAATATTCAATGTAATGTAAGATCCTTTAACGTATTTTATTAAAGGAAATTCCAGGATTTGTATAATTGAAATCTCTAAAATACTATTCCGGGAAAATTTAATTTAAGGACGCTACGGTGATTATTCGAGTCATTTTCCACTGCCCAGAAGCGTATAATTTTAGCGTTACAAATGAGACGTTCCACACTGTGTGATAGTTAAACCATAGTTAATGCTGAACGCGTTATTAATTTTACTTGACTAACTAACGGACCAATTAAAATATTTCTTTGTAAAATGGAAATAGCCTGGAGAAATGGAAGCGAAATGGATTTCCCTAAACTTAAAGTTTCAATGGGCTTATTCTGCTGAGAAGAGAGGCGTGTCCATCAGTTGAACCATAAAAATGGTGATGAAAGAGACTGAAGTTTATCTGTTTCTAAAACAACAGGTTGTGATATTATCTAGAGTTAGGGCAAAGAAATGATGAAACCTTAATCTTAACCGCAGTTGTAGATAATAAAGATGCAAAAGATAACATGGATGTAACAAAAAAGATGGGAGTTATTGAGAGATTTTTCAAAACAATATTGAATTTTTTAGAAGCTTTAGATACTCAAATAGAATGTAAATTTAAAAGTAAGATTTCTTAAATATTGTTTTACGTAATTATCCTAACAAATCTCAGAAATATCGCCGACGAAATCAACAACGTATAGACAGACAGACCTATAATACATGGAATAGCCAGACGTACGACCGAAACAATCCCCATAGAATCGCGCACTCCAAATAAAGGGTACCGAGCCCTCTAATAAAGTTAATTGGTCTCAGCTTGTACCGAGGATAACTATTCCAATTAGGACCTACGTTTCTAAACCACTTGTCCCACTAACGGCAGCGAAATGACTAGCTTAATCAATTGTTAATCAAGAACTAAGTTAAGACCGTTTGACAGGTTCTGATTTGAGAGCAGTACTTATATTTAATGGAAGGGTCTTATTAAGAGGTTTTAAGAAGGTTTGCAGTTTGACAGTTGAAGTTGTGTTAACAGTTGAAGTACATAGTTATAATTTCGTATTGAACACACCTTAAAATTCAATTAGTAAACAAAATTTTATTATTAATACCATAGAATGATACCTACTAGGTACATCAAAAATACAAAACTGATGATGATAATTTCTGAGACTACAAATTTTGACAGTATGAACGTTTAATACTTAAATTGAGGGTGCCGATTGTCATACGTTGCTGTACCGTACCAAAATTGCAATTAATCTATATTATGTTTAATGTTATCCGAGTGTAGAACAAGTACCTATACTGAAATTCCCAATGTAAACAGGCAATTTCCCGCGGATTCCGCCATTCGGCGACTAAAACCACTAATGGTGTTTTCGAATTGACTGTTCTGGTTTAACTTCGGGAACAGCATCAACAACGCGATATTTTTCAGTTTCATGAAAGAGTTTCATAATTAATATTTGTTTACTAGGTAATATGAGCAAAAAATCACTTTTCTTTACTCAGTACTGCATATACGAGTACAATTGTCGTCACTATGAAAATCTACATCAGAAAAATCTTTGAGATTACTGTATTTTATTCTGTTCCAAGAGCCTAAACTATTTTGCTCCACATTTATTAAATGACAAAAAACTTAAGAACTGGCAGTTAAAGCAGAGATTTCGGACGTGCTAAGTCAGAGGTGGCGATTGCAATCAGTTAGGCAGGCGCCATATTTTCAACGTGGCGTGGGCGATGCGGCGTCCGTAATGACTCTCCCATGCGCTTGCGCTGCTATAATTGCAAGCCATCGGCGCATGCCCTTTGATCTTACTGAAGTAAAGATAGTTATTACGAACAAGCAAGGGTGAAATGAGCGTTAAACAGCATCGAGAATTGTCGGTTGTCAGATAAATTACACATGAAATAATAAAACGTGCCTGGACGCCTTGTTAGATGCCGCGTTAGACTAGAGCCAGCTCGTTGATCATTTCTAATGGTACAGAGAAAGGATGATATAGCATTAGGTATTGAAAATAGAATACCTTTAATTTCAGAATTTATTCGCAGGATGTTAACAGTTGTTATTTTATATACCTAGGCTTCTAGAAACTTAAGACAAAAAATTACGCAATTTCATTTCTGTTGTTGATTGTTCCTGTTTTGCAAATTTTTATTTCTTATATTAATTACTGTTGTAACCCCAATTACCGCTAATCGTTTAAATGCCATGACTAACAACTTGACGTGTTCTTTAACAATTGTCGAAAAAAGTCCTTTCACCAGCTCAACGAGTCCCGAAATCTTGATAACAAACCCATGTTTTCAGCAAAACGTGCCCAGTGTTGAAAACGCTAAATCGTTTACATATCGCGTGCTTGGTTCTTTAACTACACTTGCACTATTGCACGCGAGTAACGATTAACGACTAGAACAAATTGGGTATAAGCTTATAATAACACTCTAGGCACAAATATCTTGGACTCTTTAAAGAAAGGGTGATATATTTTCCCAAGCATGCCTGCCTCAGGACACATTTACGCTCTCCATCAGGCAGGATTAAAACCTATTATTAACATAAAATTGGTAAAAACAATTTTTGCTTCATTATCATATACCTGAATCGAACTAAGGCTAATATGTAGAGGAAAGCAGCAACAAATACGTCGCAACAATTTTGAATATCGAGGTTTCAGTACTAAATACTAAGTTTAAGCGCTGTCAATATTTGTTTAACCGTTACAAGCAATTGGTTTTAGTCAATAGGGTCTACATAACTTTCTAACAGACTGTTTACACCAGTTTTGAATATTTGTGTTTTAAGATAAAACGATTGGACATAATTTTCCATAAAAGCTTTAACAAAATCCACCATTATACTATATTGTACCGACAGTTTTAAGTTCAGAATATCAATACGTTCTTAATCTTAACGAATGTTGGTCGGAATGGAATCCTTGAGGCCTCGGGCTCGGTATGTTTGGTGGTATTAATTAATAATCCGATGCAAACATGTTTTGAAATTGTAACAGCTTTTAATCCTCTTGCTGGGTAGAGTCACGCGAATTGATGGATTGGAGCACGGGTTTATATGTAGACTTGTTTGTTTTAATGATTACGTTGTCGACAATGATTTAATATGCTTCAGTTATTTCCAACCTATAATTGTTTTAAGATTTTGCCATACCTTGCTTTCGCTACCCATCAGTCACATCTTTATTATTATTACTATATCGTCATATCGTCACGCCAGGTTCCTTATGGGTTAGGCAGAGAGCACGGAGGACCCAATATATCTTCCTTAATATCTCGCTTAAATATCTTATCTTAATCTTATTTCTTAGTCACATCTTTAATAGTACTTAATTTATTAATGTTTAGCTTTTCATAGAGTTTCACGTATAACTATGAAATTTTTTGATTATATTTTATTTGAAACGAATTTTTAATATAATTACTTAGAAATTCAACATTCACATTTAGATACTTATTTAAGAGTTACATTAATTCCCTGCGACGCCCTTCTGTTTATATCGCACCATCCTCATTGAGCTTAATGCCGAATTTTATACTTGTATTGGATCAAAGATCTTTATTAGTATGAACAGCACTTTAATAGATTAATAACAATCCCGCTCTCTAATAGGGCAATCAATTTTTATTGTAGAGAAAACGCCTATATTACGAACTGCGGGTGGCCGAGCCATATTCGAACATGCTCCGTTACGACGAACATTTCTGTTGTATAAAAATAATTTTACCTTTCTTTACGATTATAATATCGTCAACGCGAATAGGATTTCTTATCACTCGATCTTGTTCATTTAATTCTTGCTTATTATTATTTTATTTTGAAGAAAAAGTAGACATTTTGTAATGTTATTTATATTTAACCTCTGCCATTAGACATTGATAGTTTTAATTTTCTTTATTCGCAATGTTTAACATAAGCTTCACTCAGATTAGCATCAATGTAAAATATAATCTAAGGCTCTTCAGCTGCTGTTGACAATCCTCGAGGTTCAAGTTTTTAGGACTACTGTAACAGTCACAGAATTCTGTACAAAACTTTAATTGGTTTCATCAATACCTACGTTTATAACGTTTTGTATACGTCCTTTAGTTTACTGTCCTCATTCTTTCATTGGCCTCCAAATCAAGAAAACCATCAATAATCATTAAAAGTTCGCGTCGAGTCCTTAATTAACTACGTCATACACTTTTTGTCGCTTTGGGGCAAAAAATAATCGTCATTAATTCTAATTTTCGGGGTTCTTACTATGCCGCTGGTTTTATTTCTAGGGGGTATACGATGAGAGGAATGTCGTTTAAATTGAAAGTATTTCGTTTAAATTGAAAGTATTAAAACCTTTTTACTACGATTTATTAGGCTTTCCTGATGTTTTTATCAGGTATCTTGCAGTCTGATTTTACTCTCCAAAGGTTTTTCATGAATAATTTTGTACAAGAGCATAATTATTTTCCAATGAACTTGTTCTTCTTAATTTTGATTCTAACGCAGTTAGCCCAATGCTAGCTTACATCTCGTTAACTTTCAATGGTATGACACGATCCTTCCTGAAGGCAACATGTGGTGTAGCTGTGAAATCTGACAATTTATAACCGTTAAGATAATGTAACTCGGCTATTACACGCAATTTGGGGAAGTATCGGCTATTATACAACGTTTTAGGGAATCCTTGGGAGATGGAAGAAATTATGGTAATACACCGTGGGGCGCTTTTTATGGGAATGTAGGTCACGTGAGGTTGTTTTGTTTTGTTACATGGTTTTATCTTGATTAATATTATTTTTAGGGCATTTTATTTATATTAGAATTCGTTTACTGTGGTACGATAATGTTTCAATATTATATGTACATAATATGTATGTATGACTACATCCGTAAAGATCAAACACGGACTGTACTAATGTCTAGTGACATATTTATTAGTTATTTAGTGACAGGTTTACAGCACACTTCTGCCATAATCTATATCAATTTAACACTTTGTTTTGTCTGCGCTATTAAAATTGTTATTAAGCACTCACCCATTCATTTATATCTACCTATATAATCTATATAATATAATAACTGTTATGATGGAGAGCATGTCATATTTTTGTTTATCACCATGAAACTAAATGTTTTATTTACAATTAGAAAAAAAATAGTATAAATGGCTATAGCACATTTAAAAAAATTTCGTTTTTAGATTATATTTCAAAGTCTACAATTAAACCACGCAACATCGAAATCATTTCTAAACCGCATAATAAACCACGGGATCGTAAAGCAGACTTACCGTGTCTCGATTCAAAGGCACGACACGATTCGTCCGTACCTTGTTGCGGTCGGAATCTAATTTTCTGCGGAGCGGAAAAGCATTTCTAAAACTAGACTAGTCTTCCCAGAGTCAACAGTGCTTTATTAGTAAACTTGCTCGCTGAAAATAAACTTGAAGCTAGCAGAAACTATGGTGGATTTTGAAAGCAATTCCAAGAAGTATAGAGGAGAAAATTATTCAAGAGAAAGAAACGTAACATCACCCCGAAGTGATAGGCAGAGGAATGTAGTGTACTCCCACGTTTCACGACTTACGTTATACGTCCCATCATAGAAAAAGTAATACTATTGCAATACACCGGGCACAGATTCAGACTCCAAGCTACTACTAGGCATTTCAAGTTACAAAAGCCCTATAGTACTGGACCCGAGGATCGAATACAGGACCTCTCGGAACAGCAGTCGAACTGGCAACCAATCGACCAACTAGGCAGTCGATATATGAGTAATAGATGTGGTATAATGTGTGCCATCGCCCGAATAAGGACGCTCTCTGACTAGTACTGTCTGTAGCCTCCCTGTTAACAAATTAAATGCTAGTAATAAATGAGTTATTTTAACAATAATTAATAATTAGTTTGTGAATAACGATGTAACATTAATTAATTTTTTTATAAGGAGAAACAAAACAAGAAATTGTCTAATGGTATTAAAGTAATAATAGCCATTAATAAAAAGTTTGAGTTAAATATATTAATTATAAGTTTACAAAACGTGAAAAGACGAAGTACTAATAATGTAGCCGCCGAATACAAGTACAATTGGTATTGCAATTGATGGATATTTTGCACCTTTAAATATTATAAAGCTATGAAAATCCATTAGGCGTGTTTTATAAGCTAGATGTAACATGAGTATTAAAATAACCAGTTCCAAAATTTGCATTTGATCTTAACGTGAGGTTTACGAATAAAACTCAGCAAATATAGCATGAAAAATTAATAATTGACCCAAACTAAAGCCTAAATGCGCTGAACGAGCTAACGAGGCTTCTCATTTGCATGTGGCTAGGCATGCCCAACACAACTGGGTAGTTAGGTCACTTGGGTCCACACGCGAGCTTGCATGTCCGGCTGACACGATCTTTAAGATATAAAATTATGTAAGTAAGTTTCTTTTTATCGTTTTGGTTTGAAATGAGACTCGTTTAATTAGAGCACTTTATAGCTTCATTAAAATCGAAATGGAATTTTAAATGTTAATTAAAGACAATAAATTGAATTTTTACACACCAAGGCGGCAATGCCGTTGCGTGTGGGTAGAATGACAGATGCAGCATCGAGGGAGGCAGGATTAAATAAGGAGCGAAAATATATTCACAGTAACAAAATATTAAATCGGTTTCAACAAAGAAGATTTGAACTGATGATAACATTTATACTTACCCGTAAGTTTGTTATAAATGCCGATACGAACACGGAAATTATGTTTTCATTGAGTCAACTGCAATCGCTACTACTTCGAGTTGTAATCTATCATACGATCGAATGAAATTAAACAGACTATCTTAATGTATTCAGAACACTAAAAGTTATAGATTCGTGTCAGTAATTCTTATGCGAAAATTTTCCTCTTAAATCTACAACGTAGAGACTCGCACATTATTCTCAGA
>DWDT01000115.1:0-28155 GCA_018245595.1 Microceris scylla
ATCATTTAATGAGTTGAATAACCTATGAAACTATTTGGGAATAGCTAAGTTAGTTTTTCTCTTGTGAAGTATATATGTATCGATATATTTATCTCCTATATATGTATATGTGTTTGTATAGTGTTAAATTTAATATTTGTTTGCATTTATACTTTTTGCTTACACTTTCCTATCCACAAATACTTTTCAACTTTTTTGTTTTGCTGAATCAAGTTATCTTGAAACTGACATGACCTTCTGACTTGACATTTGGAAGTAGTGAACAGATTTGATCCGTATATCGAAAGAATAATGTTTTGAACTCATTTTATTACATAATTATTACTATTTACATTTCATGTATGCATTTATGTAAAATATGATGGCTTTTATAATAAACATTTATAGTATATTTATGTACATGTTGATACAATTATGCATCTCGTCGGTGTTTTAAATTGTAATACAAATATAATCAAACCATCGAAACACATCGAATATAGGTTTAGGTACACCATAGTGTGAAAAAAATAATATGATTATTAAAAAATATTATGTATAATAATAATCAATATTCTTGTACAGTGTAGGAAACTTATACATCATGTGTAACTCAACAAGCTCCTGTGCCGCTAACCGTTTTCAAGGGTTCCGATAACATTTGAAAATCGTGAGTGTGACACTACATTTAATATTATTATTGTTATTTTATTATCATATTTACATTAGTTATTCAATGTAATATTCCTGTACTATTGACTCACTCTTAGGGTATGTAATGTATTGGTACAAAATATGAATTGGGATCTAGTTTTATAAATATATAGACAGCTGGAGGGTGCGTTCGATATATTTGCTTTAAATGTACTTCATTGTAGAATATCGTAACCTAAGCTACTACTCTATAATTACTGGGTATCATCCTCAAACTAAGGGAAATGAAACATTAATTTTTTAGTGTTATATATCATCTTTAATATAGTTTTTTCACGTTCACTATATGCATATATAAATATATGGTTCATAAATTAAATTTATATTTTAGAATTTGCAATTCGCAGAGACTCCTACACTTCTCAATATTATTTGTTATAACGTGCATTTAAGAAATATCTTAATGTATATTTACATATATTTTTGATGTTGTTTTTCGTGATCACAATACTTACAGCCACTAACAGAGCATATTACCATATCAGCTTTAATTTATTTTAAATTTGCTTACTTTAGTTTTTAGTTTTGTTTCATCGAAACATTTGTTTGTAATATTCATTTATTCTTGTTGGCGTATAAGGGCTGATTTTATTCTAATCAGTTAAAGTTTCTAGTATATATTGCTCAAAAATGGTGGGAAAAGCAAAAATACAGGGTTTAATATCTTGTTCCTTCAATTAAGATAATGGTTTTACCGTCGTGAAAAAGCAAGTATTGATTAAAGGGAGATAGATAGATACATTTGGCTACATGTGCAGGGTTTGACTGTAGATACATAGTATTTAATTTTTTCTTCGAGTCAATGCACTGTCAATATAATAATATTGCATTTAGATGAAATGTCCGTAGTTATTGCAAAATAAGGTTCGTAAGAAAAACATTGAACTGTATTTAAATAGTCTAAAACCTTGGCCAATAATTTTCAGATGCATTAAAAAGCTATGAATAATTTTTGTGTAGAAATAGGCTCGCGTTTGGCTGCAATACCACCTGATGATAAGCAAGATGCGGCCTAGGATGGAGCACGCTCGCCTGGAAAGTGCCTATTCACTGTACCTTTGAATAATTCCAGATTATACGAATCGGGAAAGATGGATGCCGGTAGAGAATTCCACTCTTTCGCAGTTTCTAGCAAAAACGATTTAGAAAATAGCTTTGTCCTGCTTATAGGACTGTCTACCAGACGCGAATGGTAGCTTGCGGTACGTCTAGACGTCCGGTGGGAAAAGGGGCAGGTGGAACTAGACTTATGCCTATTCCTACCCCGAGTGCGCATGCTTGCATTATGAAGTGAATTTTGACACCTTTGATTTTCAATGAAAAGACTGAAACTTAATCATAAAATATGTACATTCTTGTATTAGAATTTAAAAAATTACTCCCGTAAACAAGTTTCGCAATTATTGTACGAAAAGTAAAAGATTGATTTAACAAACTAAGAAAATAATTTCACATCCAATTTTAAAAGGTCTCTTTTCACATCTTTGGTAGAAATAGTGCCAAAAGACAACAAAGATACAGAGAAGTGTCCTATAAAATCATGTTGTCTTTTTTAATTATCAATCTTTTCGTTGCATCTCGCTTATTAGCACCTGGCTCTGAAAAAAGTAAATCATTTTAATGGAACGTAGCCAATATGATATGGTCTAAAGAAAAAGAGAAATGCTTTTTTTGTTTCTTACTGTACAAAGGAATTCACGTTTTATATTTACGTTAGCATTTAAGGTATAATTGTAGCAGTTGATCAGATCAAATGTAATTATGTTGCATATAATTTTGTTTAAGAAATTTTTGTAGAAAAAAAGATATATATTCATACATATTTTATTTACATCTCACGAACAAAACGTCCAAAATTTGCAGTAGGTATATATTTATCAAAGGCTGCTTTGTATAAAAAATTATAACTTTGGTTATACATAAATTTTGATTTACATCTCATCGATTGATTGTAAGAGGTTTTAAATGTTTGTTATTATTAAACTTTGAGTGAAAATAGATAAGTAGGTTTATTTTCTAATCATATTTGAGTAGTGGTGCCATTGTTGTTACCATTTCACCTAGAATTTTAATTTAATAAAAGTTGTATATGTACTAGTTATTTTCTGATTGTTTTTTTTTGTCACGAAAGTACTTACGTTTTATTATTTCGTAATGTCCAGTTACACTTGTAGATATAAAATCCTTTTATTTTAACATGACAACAGTTACAGTTAAACGGTTTTAACATGGTTTTAAAACTGGTTATTTTGTGTTATATTTTTGTGTCCTCCACAGCTTAATGTAACATACTCGGGTTTTTTCTGCCTATTAAATCGCGAAATTAAAAATCATAATAAAAACAGTATCTACAAGTGAACTGTTTATCATGGTTATAAATACTGACATTGGTTTAACTAAGTTTTTGTTTTAAATATAAGTTGGTTAAAACTTTAAGCTTTTTTTGTACATTGTAGATAAATAATGAGATTATTATCACGAATTTCATAATTAATAATAAGTTATTTCTATCTTTGTAAATATTAGCATAGTCAAATGGTTTATATCATATTAATATGTATATTTTGTTCCCATTAATATATTGGAAATAGTACTATTTTTCAAAAGCATTAAAATATGACATTGTGCAAATTACTTTTGTATTTTATTTATTTACATTGTCCTTTATTTTTTAAAGTGAGTGTTTGTGTGTGTGCGTGTGTGTGCTGTATCTTGTTTTTTCTTTGCACATATTCCTCAATCAACTGGAAATTTTTGAATGTATAGTCGAGAAATAAGATTTTATTAAGAAAAAAAGAGACACAGATACTCACTACCGTTATTGAAATATTTTTCATTGGATTATTTTTAACTCGACTATAAGTACAGGTTCAACATTTTTAACGTGTAGTTTACAATGTTCATATGATATACAAATCAGACATAAGTTATACAAGAAAAAGTGTAGTTTTTCATACAACTTATATCAACAAATATGGTAAATATTGTGCTGTATAAAACAAAAATTATATTTGTATTGTCTTAGAATGTAAGTCAGATGAAAGATATTTATTTATGGATATGTATAATTGGTTATATTCGTTACTTATATTGTTTGTATTGATGTAATGTTTGAAATATTTAATGCACATCAAATTTAAACTTTTAAAGCACATAATTTTTGTCTTGGAATTTACATGTTTTGTATAATGACAGACACAAGTACATTGTTGATGTGCATTTATATTTTGCAATAGCCAAAGTATGTCCTAAGTTTTTAAATTTAAAACAATCATGTCATGTGGGATATAAAAGTATTTCATGGATGGTTTATTTAATTCAATGTAATTAAAATGTGTATGTTCTGAATCAAGTAACATGGTCGTCAAAGTGTTTTGTGAGAATCAACTTTGGAGTTGCACAATGTTGATTCAACAACAAATTGGTAGTTTGCAGTATAACTGTTCTTGTATTGAAATTAAATTGTTCAATTTTCGTTACTAGTTAGAGTAGCCATTCATATTGCTGATTTCATGTATACCTTATTTGGTATTTATGTACATCTGGACCACTTTGCAATAATAGGTTGGCACTGATGGTTCCAAGTATTTGAATGCAGATTCTATGACGTATTTCATATATAATTTAATATGTTAATTTTTGCGTCTTAGAATTAAGATACTAAGTCGATCTCAACTTAGTAAAGGGTCTAAAAAAATTGCATTCTGCTATCGA
Source organism: Microceris scylla (assembly GCA_018245595.1). Lineage (NCBI taxonomy): Eukaryota > Metazoa > Arthropoda > Insecta > Lepidoptera > Hesperiidae > Microceris > Microceris scylla. The sequence goes on from DWDT01000115.1 coordinate 4,408, forward strand.
CTACTTATGTATTAATGTGGTTGCATGTGTGTATCGAGCTTAACACCGTTGTTTATTTCAACTACAAGGTTTATATGGCACCAATCTCTTTTAATATATTATACGTATATTTATATACATCTCTATTGTTTGGCTGTTATATTTTATCCCGCTTTATATCGCATTTGTATTATTTTTTTTATTTTTGATGTGATCTACTGTCTTTGTTAAGCAGTTTGTACACTGTCCATTGAACGGTGACCGTTCTCGCGTTGTCCTGGAACGCATTTTTGAGTAGATAGTGTATAAGTTGCGATTTTTTGTGAGTGTGTAAATGTAACAGCTAAATGATAGCTTGCGCGCAGCTGTGTATATCGTGTCCTGTGGGGCTCTTTCCAATGTATAGATAAAAAGATATCCCATTCAAAACTAACTATTAATCAATCTGGAGCTGGGTTTCAAAAGATGGGTTGCAATTTTATTTTTCATCACATAATCTGCTGGGTACTCCTTGCTTTTGACAAACCTCTGGTGGCGGGTGGTATCGCACGGACATCTGGCCGATGTGTTACTAAGGATACTTAGTCACACAACGCGGTCCGAGATCCAAACCTGTACAAAAACGCGCGGCGGTGGTTAAATAACATTAGATTTGGTCCTCCGAGCCGGATATTTTTTTTATATTTATTTCCTCCGTACAAAATATGGAACCCCGCCTAGCGTGAGCCCTGGCAGCCTCATTAGGAACGACGACACACGGCTGCGCGCTCTCAACGTCGCTCGTATTGCAGGTCGCCGACCATACGCTTGGCAACGGGCACCCCAAGTGACGTCACTGCCGCCCCGTGAGCGCTACGTGTGTCGACGTTCCTCAACACCAAACGGACCTCACTAGTGTAGTGTAACGGTTGATGCCGGTTGTCTTCTTTGTTTTTTTTATTTTTTATTTAATTTACAATATCACCCCGGCGGTGGCGAAAGGTCTGACATTGGTTACCTTGAAACTGCAATAGTAAGATGTGCAAGTAGCGACATCTGCGTCGAACATATACGCCCTTTTAATAATCAAATAATAACCGTATTGCGACTGCATAAATGTTAGTCTAGTTAAAACTTTTCCGGTTTAAGGAATTGATGTCGACCTTAATGAATACTTTTGTAAGTTGATTTGGAGACTATTTTTCTGTTAATTTAAAAAAACTTCAGTCTTTCACAGACCTATGGTACCGTTGTTTATTTTATTATTACTGTTTTCTTTCAATTAAACATGACTGACGCATATTCATCAGATAACTGTGCACCTGTCACCTATCTTCATATATTTTTTTCTTTTATATTTAGACAGCTCCCTCGTGTGTTATGTCCAATTAAAAGGTCGTTTTAACGCTTTTATAGAACAAAAAATATATTTGTATAAGGTAAGAAGGTAGAAGAGCTGTTTGTGCACTTTATTAATATTTATATATGACTAAGACATTAAAATAAATTTCTTGTTCTTATGAAAATAATCGCTGAATCATATTGCAAAAGTATTGTGTGATGCCATCTGTACTTGCCACGTAAGTTCTGACTCGCTTACAGACATTGCGGACGCCGTGGCGCTTGGGCACTTTTATAATTTTTAACTCGAACGCGACTCTTCACCACTGCAAATGACATTTTAACGGTTTCAATTTATACGTTGAATTTAATTAAACTTAGCTATTGTTAATGTTAACGTTGTGTGAATGTTTTTTAGTTATTTATCGTTGGGTCGGCCGCATCGGCAATATATATTATTTGAAATTGTTTTTTATACGATAAATACTATATAATTATAGCATTATGTAATGTTATTTTTTGAGCGGAACGTACATTTGAGAGAGGAGTACAGTTTGCAACGGAATTTAAAAAAAAAGTATATTTGTTTTTAAAAATTAAAAGATAACTGTTTTTGATCCTCGAGTCACAAATTAGGTTTATACATATAATATTTTCTCTTCATACCCAATCGTCCGCGTTGCAAACTGATGCCCTGTAACAGTACTTACATACATGTGTAATTAATGTAGTATAATTATATTCACTGAAATATTTTGGTTTTCATAATAGGAAGTCAAGTGGTGAATATTCGAGTCGATAAAAAAAAAAAACCTAAAATAATGCTATTGTACATAGATACAAAATCGAAACTTAGTCGTTAAAATTGTAAATAGTATATAAAATAATTACTGTACGTATATTTCATAGTGGCGGTATTAAATTAACAATGTGAAAATCATCATTATCATAGTATCGATATATATATTATCATTCGAACGACGACTGAAATGACTTTGTACCCGCTTTGTTGACGATGCTTAGTTCAATTTGTTTTACAACTAATTGTATAAAAATAATGTTACAATACGCCCACATCTCGATACATCTGAAAAAACGTGTATAAATGAAGTGTGATTTTAAAATATCTAGTGTTGTAGTATTTCTTTTTATTTTTTTTAAAACCGTTTCTATTTTTAATCTTTATATGATCATTAGGAGCGTGATATTTGTAAATAACTATATCTGTATGTTCCTTAATAATATGTATATTCATTGTTCGAACGGAGCCTACACAAGTTGAATAAAACATACGGTTTTAAATATGTCCGTAACGTTTTTTAAATTAACTTGTATGTATTTATTTATTTGTGGTGCTCCCGTCCCCTTATTAATAAACAATAGACAATATTCGATTAATTTGTCGTTTTTTTAATGTATAAGTATTTTAAATTTCATATTTAGATGTAATATTTAGAGTAACCGCTGTGAAGATCAAAGCTTTCATACATAATTATTATATAGTATTCCTGATGATCAGTACTTGTATGTATATTTTTCTATATCGAGCGTGTGTAATGGTGTCATTATTGAACAGCATTTATAGCTTAGATACAAGTAGCTTAATGAGGACATTGACGAGTGATGTGAGAGATTGCGAGTGATAGAGCTTCACGCGGTTCTACGTGTTCGTGTTTGCCAGCAGCCGTGACATGTGCGTGATGTGTTCGTGTCTACGAGGGGCCGCAGCTCGAATGCGTCAACGAATGTCTGCACGTTGTACGTGTCTATGAGTGGACGTAGCTTGTACCGGTCTACGAAGTCTCATAGCTCGTTGGTGTCCACGAATACTCGTAGCGTGTTCGTGTCCACCAGCGCTCGTAGAGTATTCGTGTCTACAAGTAGCCCAACACGTTGTTGTCTATGAGTGCCTGTAGCGAACTTGAATAAACTACTTCACGCATGGGACATTTTTATCGAGTACCAAAATTGTATAATTTTAATAGATAAGAGAATCTATTTTAAGTAGTCATGTGAGATTAAGATTTTGATGGTTTTAATACATTTTTGTTCTTTTTTTTTTGGAAATTTAATTAGTAACTTAAATATTTCGCCACCGCAATGTTAAGTTAGCTCGGTGAGTTTTAGTACGATCAGTCGACCCGTGCAGAGACGACTCGGTCGCCCGGCGCTGCTGGGATTAGTTTAGTTAGCTTTTTTAAATATACGAGTACATATGTGTATGTATTCGGTCTGTATGTATATTAATAATTTCCTGTTATGTCTCGTTAACGAGATTCCTAGAAATTTCCAAAATGTAAACTGAGTACAAAAAAATAACTGATATGGACAAACATTATTTATTGTATGGTGTGACTTGCTATTGTTATTTTTATTGTCATCCACCAGCAGCATTCAACGTAACACTTGCCAAAAACAACCTGATATTAGCTGATCCAAGATATATATATATAAAATATACGTAGGTGGTGATAGTATTGTAAAACGAAAGCAATACTTTGATGTGTATATAGACTATGCAATGATATGTGTTGCCGAGTCGCGCGCGAGAGAGGCAGGGAGAGACACCTCGTTAGTAGTAATACGGCAAACATCGACGAGATAGAGCGCAGAGTGGTCAGCTCAAACAAGTTGCAATATTTTAAGACGCGTCCGATTGTTAGAAAATATTTTTGTTGTTGTTGTTATATCGGTACCGCTACGTCGCCACAGTTCGATTCATTTCGCGCCTTTTTACATTATTCTTATTTTGAAAGGCCTTTGAGATATTGTATATCTATTGTCGGTCGAGTCTTAAAACATTTGACGCATTTTTTTCGTCTACTTATATTGGAAAAAAGAACAATACTGGCGAGCTACATACTTGTTTGGGCGTTCGACCGTATGGACGCGAAACGGCAGTACCTACTTTAAGTGAGTTTGTACATAAGAATTGTGTCCTAAACGAAATTGGACGTTTATTTATAAGTAGCCAAATGTAACACATTTTTCTTATGCGAAAATGTGTAAGATGATATTGTGAAATGTATTAATTGAACTTTATACATATATATTTTTTTGTAAAGACAAACATTGGACAACATACTCTTTGTTTTTTTTTTTTTCTTTTTTTCTGTTCACCGGCGCGTGAGCGTTGACTGAAATTTCCATGTTTTACGATTACGTGTTTTTTTAAATTTTATAATCATTTAACAAGGGCGTAAGTGACTAATAATTCATTATAAGTCACAGTATTAAATAATTGTAACGTCATCATCGAGTTCACTAACAAGTTTAAAAATTTATTTTGATCAGATTATTGTAATTTTTTTTATGTTGTAATAGAAATTTAATCCCACTGAAATAATTTGATAATTGATTAATTATACGCCCATGCAACAGATTTTTAGGTATTCGTACGCGTAAATTAAAATTAACGTAACTTCACGCTTGTAATCCCCGAAGAGGTAGGCAGAGGATAAATATAATTAAAATTCACCCAATAATATAGCTCGATACTTTTGTCTGATTCTACTGTTAGTTCCTTTACTGATATGTTTTAAAACGAAATCTACCCTTATTTTCATTTAATTTATCATATAGAAATAATTATTTATGATTAATGATTATTAGTAATACGAAATATATAGTACTTTTTAAATCAACAGCATTAGCTCGCTTCAGACAGCCGACATATCCCTAGTAACGAAACAAATAATATTACACTATCATACCCTTACCGGGTAGGCAGAGAGAATAAGAGTGAAAAATTGTATAGATTATAAAAGTCGTGCATAAGTTTGAAAAATTATATCGCGGTTTAAGGAGAAGCTTTATTTTTTGTTCAATATTGGCTTTATATTGAGAACACCCGTCGTTCTACCTGAGTGTTATGTTAGCTTTGTCGTTAACTGTGGTAATTTGATGATAATGAAGTACCTAATCGACCGTCGAAAAACTTGCGATGAGGATGACAAATAGAAATGGTATATTGAATTTGGAATTTTGAAATGGTATATGGTATTTTGTATTTTAATTACATATCAATTTTTAATTCTGTAAAACAAGTTGAAGCATTTTTCTCAAACCACTAGTTCTGGAAAAGGCAAATTATTGCACATATGATAATGTATATTTTTTGCCATAGGAGTTTTTATGGCAGTAGGTACTCTGTGTGTAGTGGCTGACTGTGGGTTTAACCCTTCACATTCTGAGAGGGGAACTGTGCTCAACATTGGAACAATAAAACGTGCGGATGACGATGTGATTACTTCAATTTTGAAAATAGATTACTGTTATGGACAAATATTTTGTTAGTTACGCAGAAATAGGCCAATAAGTAGCTTTTTGCTTAATGGCAAACAAATTGATATATATCTATATATTTGCCATTAATAAATGCAGGAACACATTTGGGTGATGACGAGGAAATCAGTTAAAAAATCCTTTATCTATTGATTTAAAATAATTGTGATTAGAAAAAATGTAAGTACTTGGAATGAAATAACTGTAATGGAAAAATGGAACAGTTTGCTATCGCGTAATGTATCGACAGAAGTATGAGACCATTACGAGGAACTTAGAATTATGTATTATAGTTAACTGTCAATTAACTGATCGCCGGTTTAGTCTAACTGCTAATTAGTGCGTTAGTAGGATTAACGTATAGAGGGACGTGTATATTATACATATTTAAGTAAGATTGCAACTAATGTATAAGAACTGTTCTTATGATATTTCCAAGGTTAGGTTAGGATAGGTTACTGTAAAATATGTAGGTTATTTGGAAACAAAACAAAATGAGAAAAAAAATTATAAAATGTGTACTCATATGCCAGAAAATGTATGTCGTTAAGATTTTATGCTTTTTAATTTTTTTTTATTATTTGTTTTCAAATTGTCGCCTGCTGGCAGAAAATTTCCATGTCAGTCAAATTATTATTACTGATCTGTATTATAATTTTGTATAGAATCGTATGACAGGCCACGTGTTATTGTCGTATATTTCAGTAGGTACTTTAGTTACATAGTTAATTCTAGAAACCTTCATAACAGCCATATTGTAGGCCCACAACCATTATGAACCGTTACACGAAGCCACCTGACGAGCGACGCCCACGAGCAGAAATAAGCAATATCGTCACGTCAGGCCCAAAACGGGTAGGCACAAAGCTTGAACGCTAAATATTTGTATTCTGTTACATCTAATAAGATATTTTATCATCATTGATGTTCTGAAAGGCATTTTACACAGTTGTCTACGGATTGTTTCGAAGCATGCCCCATCGGAAATGGACGAGCTGAATGGGCTGCTACTTCGAAATGAGATATACGGACTGATACGTAAGAAAATGCAGATGGCGTACAGATTCCAACGAACTGGGCAGTCTGCGAGCCGCTGACGCATCGACGGCGAGGGCAGCAGGCATGTAAAGCCGGAGTCGCAAGAGAGCAAGCGCGTTCCTCACTAGTGCCAAGGTGATTTCTGCGTGTTGTGTCTTTATATTCTCTCCAGTTAACAGTATGTGGTTTACAACATTCTGTTCATTTAACGTTCAAATTTAAAACATTTGTTTTTTGGGATCCCGCCGCTGCCGCCGGACGATAAGACAGGGTCGCTTGCATCTAATACGTAAATATAAAAATAATTGTAATAATCATAGTCATCTGTTCAGAAATATTTTGTATTCAAGACAAATGTAACATGAAATTTGTTTTTATAATTCAATGCAGATATTTAATTGTTGTGTTACAAAAAAAAAATCATCTTAGTGTAAAGTTAGTGCATTACTCGCAGATACTTTCTAGGTAGTAGAATATTCACTCATTCTTATTCTTTCATCTTTTCCACTAGATTATTTATCATGTAGGGCGTATACAATGAACTATTATATATTAGGGTAAGTAAAATTTTATTATTAAACGTTTGGAGATTATCCTAAATTCGTGATAAAATTAAGTACTGTATTAACACTAACGACTGGGCACGCCTATTGGCGTCCTAACCAAAACTAACATTATCGACCGGGAACCCCAAGTGGCGTCATATGAAATAATCATATTGTGATATGTAATCATGTAAAGCACTTTGACTCTCGCTAAAAACTGCAAACATTGGCGTTCCCGGTCGATAACGTTAGATTTGTTTAGGACCTCAAATGGCGTGCCCGTTCATTAGTGTTTATTAAGGTTTCTTTTTTCGGGATAATTGCTACAGAATAACCGATACAGTGCAATACAGTTGGTGGATAACTTATCGAAAACTGTCAAAGTTTTGGGTTTGAAAGTTTAAAGTATATACTTGTGACGTCACTGGAGAGCGATTAGCATCGACAAAGCGGGTCCTAGTTATAATATAATATGTATACATAGGTACAAACATGTAATAATTGCTTTGAAATATTTTTCTGAGAAAGTCTTTGTAAATCTGTATTAGTGTGTGTGTTTTTAACATTTACATAGCTAACTTTATAACTCATGTTATTGCAATGTTAATATCGAGCTGTCTATCTGTATAATGGCAATAAAGAAATTGTTAATAGCTGTCATAACTTGGGATGTGCTTCGCGAGCGGAAGTTATTAAATACAATTGACCAACTAACCAATAAATAGATCAACACTCTATGGTTACTACCTACCCGGTTGTAGGAACGAGGCGGGTATTGGCCCTAGACCCTTGGGTGTGTGGATGCGTGAGCTAAGTACGCAAGGAAGGGTCGGCAAGAAAGCATAGAATATAATAAAAGTATTTTATAGTAACGAGAAAAAAATTTAAAACACTAAAATGACACTGATGTGTCTTTTTGCCGATCGTATTTGTTGGTGGCTGGTTTCGTATGTCGGGTATAGGCAGACCGCTGAACTGGCGTATCGCCTGTGGGGTAATAGGGGAGCGGGCGGAGATATTACCGGGTGGGTGAGAGGGGTGCGCGGAGCAGAGAGCCACGTCCAGCGCGGCAGTGCGCTGTCAGTGCTCGCAATGCGCGGTTGGTGTTTTTGTAACGGTCGCTTTGATACTGACGCACTAGCTAAAAACTTAACAAAGATTAATCTCAAGATGAATCGCTCTTCTTGTTTTGCGGAAAAAATTAACAAGCAAGCTAAATAAATAGCATACAAAGTATATTCCTTTTTTAAAGCCAGAAAACAAAATCATAGTTCTACGGAGTATCTTCAAGACGTAACTTTTATCTGTGGTTAAGAAGCGTGCCTTAGAAGCTATTATTAAAGTACTTGTAAAATTTAAAAAGTTTATTTGTTATTAAAAAAAATACAGATATATAATTTTATCTTTTCCAACAATCTGTCTCGAGATAACTCTTTGGACTATTGGGTCCGTGTATAGCGTTACCCGCCCCGCTCCCCCGCCTTTCCCCACAGGCGATACGCCAGTTCAGCGGTCGGGCTCTAAAGGAATATAAATAAAGAATAACAATGCGAGAATATTAGTTACCGCAGAAAAAAGATCTGCGTAATTCTAAAGTCGCCTAGAAACTAGACTTCAATATTTTCCAAATTAAATACATTTTTACTAAATATTATTTTATTCAAATAAATTTCTTGGATACAAAATAACTGAAATAATAATACAGAAAATTGACATCATATTTGATTTAAAAGCTGCTTTTTGATTCTATTTCAAAATTTTCAGTGTTATGTCAAAGAACTTGGTGTTTCATCTTGAGGAATATTAATGTATTTATCATTCCTCAACAGAACGAGTAAACAGTTGATACAAGTAATTTACATGACATCTTTTCTGTGGAAATACACATTAAAAAACGTAGGGCACAGCCAAGCAGTTAATTCTTAATATTTACATGATAATTAGTACTGATTACATAGTACTTTTTTTACATATAAATTCTATAAAATACTTTTAAAAATTCCGTGTAAATGCTAACAAAATGACGCTTAATCATTAAAGCTCGAAGCTTCCATAGATTCATAGGCCTTCAGGTCGACGTTTATTCTGAAAAATGCAATAAATCTGGAATTAATCTTTTAGTATGACAATATTGATATTTTTAAAATTTTTGGGAATAAGTTTGGTTATTCTTAAATACTCCTACATAGACTTTCTGTTGGTGTGTACACACTGCAGTATTGAGTTTTTCTGATGTGATATATATCATTGACTGCATATATATTGGTTATGATATGTGAGAGTAGTTACAGTAATATATGACTTTAATTAACATCTCTTTATTAAACCATGTGATGTCGGTTTGATTCTCAGACAGTAGTGAAGTGTCAGACAGTAGTAGTAGACTGAAGACAGTAGTAAAGTGTGATAGTGGTAGAGTTGTGTGTGGAGATTTCTCAAGGTACTATTAATATATTGTTATGGGTAAATAATATCGCTTAATAGTAGACAGTTGAGTATAGTTTGGAATGACTGCAGTGGATTTTTTAGTAATAAATTGAATTTTTTGTAAAAATATTGGGTTAATATAAGTTTCTTATCGATTAGAACTTAACCTTACACCCGTACTTCCCGACAGGACACAGGGAAGTACTCAGTACGTAATGTCGTATTTCTCATTCATAATAAATAGATATCAGTGTAGTTATAGTAGTTAAGTGACCTTAAGTAAAAAGACAAGGTAGCATAAGTGCAGTAGGCGATAGTGCATCGAGGTTCCAAGACGACAAGTGAAGGAGAGCGGCCATAGCGATATACTGACTGGGCGAAGGCGGCCTGCACGTCGTTGACCTTAGAGGGGTGGCAGACGACGGCGAGCGTGCCGCCGCTGGGCGCGCACAGCGCCGCCAGCCAGCGCCGCGCCGCCGCCGCCGCCGCCGCCGCCGACACGCCCGCCAGCGCCGCCACCAGCTCCCTGCGGGACATGTCATACCGGACCTCGCACGACGCTCGCCCTCTCGCCTCTCCTTGCCCTCCATCCTCGTACAGTTAACAATATGTCGACCTACATCGCCGTACACCGGTCACCGTACGAGACCATTCGTAGGAGCTGAGAATTTCGTAACTAGATTTAACTGCCTCTCACATCGTTGTAAATAAACATGCAGGTATATAATATTAGAGAAGAACATTTGACGTTTGAAATGGTAACTTTTCACCGAGATCACCTGTTGAAGTGGTCGGGAACGAGGCGGAAATAGTTGAAGAGCGCCTGCGCCACGACGTCGGCGGGGCACTTCTCGTTCTCGACGGCGTCGAAGAGCGCGGCGGAGCGCGCGGAGGCGAACAGCTCGCCGTCCAGCTCGCCGCCCGCCACGAACGACTCCTGCGCGACCCCCTCGGTTCTCTCATATCATACATTTAGTTACGTCTTGCATTGTACGCTGCATCAAATATGTGCTCTATGAAAACGCTATTAGATATTTGTGTGATGATATGTTAATTACGATCAAAATTTGGTTGGATAAATTAAGGACTAAAATTTAAGCACAAATTGGTATTACTGAATCATAGTATCTCGGATAAAACTTTTGTATCAATTTACATAAAAGTTATGGAATACTTATTCTATGTTAAAATAAGTTACATTACTTTTAAGTCAAACATTTAAAACATTAACATAATAATTGAACCAACATACATACAACATTGACATAATGTAGTTGATATAATTACTTTGGTTATGTCATTTTAGTTACAGCGTAACCCCCCACTGAGTGTACTGACATACATTACACAATAAATATATATAAATAAACGAATAATTATGATTTGATCAGATCAGATCAGATCAAATAATAACGAATGATTATGATTTGATCAGAAAATACTGAAAAAAACTGTATAATGCATTTAAAGCAGAAATTGGACTGACCATGATCTGCTTGGCCTTCATGTAGGCGGCCACGACGTTGGTGGCGCGGTAGAGCGAGAAGGCCAGCACCGCCTCGCTGGGCACGGGCCGCACCGAATAGCTGTACGCCAGCCCGCTGCCGCGGATCAGTCGCCACATGGGGCCCTGCAACGTCATCGGTCATTGTACTATATATGTGTTAGATGACTAAGTATTAAGGCTTTTATGATGACATTTGCTTTTAAATTGAATATTTAATATCAAACATTATAAAGTTTCAATATGCGGGTACAAGCGTGGCCAATATAAAAATGTTCTTTCCCTGTTTATACAGTTGTCAAAGTCAGTGTGGTTGTAACAATAATAGTGGCAAGAGTATCGAGAGCGGGTCGCGTGCGTCGTAGTGCGGGCACCTCGAGCTGCGTGAAGTAGTTGAGCGCGACGACGAGCGGCGCGAAGTGGTCGAGCGCGAAGCCGGCCGGCCCGCGCGCCAGCCGCAGCGCGAAGCTACTCTCCACGCCGCCCACGCCCACCACCAGCCCGCCCTCGCCGCCCGCCCGCTCCCACGACATCAACGACGAGTCCAGGTAGCGCGTCGGCCTGCCCGACAACACCACTAATAATAATGTATTATATCACCACTGCATATGCCTGACAGGGTTGGCAGGGAATACCGAGTGCCTATCGTCTCAGTCCTTACAAACCTCACATACATGCTTTTTCTACATTCATAGTACTCTACATAAACGCACACCGGTTTCAGAGACTTCTGACTCCCCTATTAATCAGTACCTAGCCTATTCAGTAAAGATAGGCGAATGTTAAGTCTCCCTCGACACCTGCATCCATTAACATTCATATTATATATCTGTTTTTTCATCTACCATATCTGAGCTATTACCAATTAAAATATTATGTACACATAAATATAAATCAATCAATCAAATCAATACAACTATCAAATTGGGTTTTGCATATTGTATAAGCCATTTTTTTATAACAGAACACATGATTGTTTTCAACAACCACATCAATAGAAAAAGAGTAATTTACATGAAGATTACAATAATTAGGAAATATCCCTGCCGAAAGAATTAATTCCCCACCTATTAATTTCCCTCTTAATTAAATTTCATATCACTTTACACCTATTCTGTGCATTTTTAAAAAAGTGATGGCAAAACAATGCAAGTAATAAGAGTTAACTATTACATAATACATACTCCACTGGAGTTATTTCATTTTCTCTTGCAAACTGCTTCCAGGGTTCAGTGCTGAGTTGATATCTTTCAAAGTCTGTAGCCAGATGCAGCCAAATTTTCTCAGTGATACTCTCGAAAGCCTTCCTGGCCTCCTTTAGTGCTTCTTCGGCGGAGGTCTCATCAGCATTTAACCGTCCGATTAGCTTCTTGAGAAACTTTTGCTGCCTCAGCACAGAGCACCAGTGCAAGTTGCTGTCTTTCGTGTAGAGTGAATCACGGAGAATATCATGCAACATTTTAAATCCATTCCTTCTCACCTATAAAAGAATAACAACAATGCTATTATTGACGAGTTTACCATCTATGAGGCAGTTGATGAAGAACAGGCAACAATATGTTTATAAAAAAAAATCGGCAAAATTTCCAGACTTCGATTGACTTAAACTTTAGTGATATGTACATTAAATTAGTCAAAAATTAGTTATGTATTTTAATATAAATCAAAAAATAGTTAATTTATTAAATCAGTCAATTTTGAAGTCCAAAACTTCACTTAACAAGAAACTTGTACTGATCGAGAAAGATATGTTAGCACAAAATACATACATATATGTATATATATATATTTACCTCAGCAGCCTCATTCACCAATCGTTGCGCGAAGACCAGTAGTCTTTCCTTGGTTATTTCAGCTTTGTATAACACTTCGTACAAGTGATTAACAACATCAACATAATCTTGGGGCTCACACTGCAAAAGGAACATTCATAAATTTAATACACTAATTAAAAATGACCAACAACAGTAACTTGTAGTACTTCCTATACATAACAAAATAAGGTTGTAATATGGTACAGATTTTCTGGAAATGAAAAGTGAGAAGACTCCATGGCCAGTAGACAGCTGTTAAGTATCCATTTAAACTTACATTTGCATGGGCAACAATAAATCCCATATGGATTTCAGTGTTAAACTAAGTGTCTCGATTAAACAATATATTTTTTGTAAAGTAAGGTGTTTAATTTTATGATTATAACCTATATAGCTATGAATTACCAACCCTGGTCTGAACCCGCAGAAAATTACAAAACATGCCCGCAGAGAAGTTGCCGGGCCGGTCAAAGCCAATTTCACCGCTGAAGGAGACGGTGAGCTGTTCCGTGTTAGAGATGATCTCCTCATGCGGCACCAGCACGTCGCCGCGCCTCACCGGGCACTCCGCCAGCCCGTTCAGCAGGATCGGTACCCATTTGCGTATCTCTTGGTCCACTGACGTCGTGTCCAGGATCAGATTTATCTGAAGAATAAATTAAATAACTAGTCATAAAATAGACCTTTGTTGAAAGTAAATTGAGACAAATAAACTGTCTATAAAAAAGCAACAGCGACGATAGACGTGATTTTTTAAGATTACAATTAAATTTTTTCTTGCTGTGGTATAACACTAACTCCTAATTTTTTTTCGTCATTATCACCAATCCAATTCCCGGGTTTTTTGAAAATCACGACTATCATGACTATTATCCCGTCTATTTAAAGATTGGCGGATTTCACACGATTTCAATATTACAAAGCGGTTTGTTTTACTATTTAGTTGTAGAAAAGCATAAAATTAGAGGTATGTGCTTATGGTAGGGTAAGTTTATTAAAACAGATGATAAATGTATGCTCACATAGACAAAATTGGTCTTGAGGCTGTGCACCCTGGCGAAGAGCGGCACCTCCTTTAGGTCGAAGTAGGGGCAAGGCTCTGTGGTGCTGCTCCAAGTGGAAAAGCTGTGATACTTGAGGTTGTCACATGATGGCACTGCCACCGCGGCCAATGTGCCTGGTGGTGGCTCACGCTGCAACATTTATACAATAAGGTTGAAAATAGAAATAGTAATCATGCTGTTAGAAGTGCGGTAATGATTCTATGTACCACATGTTTTAATAATTAAACAGAATTAAGACACGAAAACCCGACAATAACATTTGAAGTATTACATTAAGTTAACAAAATTCTCATTTAATATGTTTCTATAAAACTCTCAAACCCTGTGACAACCCTTTATTTAAATAAAGTTCTATACCTCATTGAACTCCATTGCTTCACTCAGTTGCTTGCCTTTCTCTGCCAGTCCACACTCACCCAACTCTATGCACTGCTGCTCTAATCTAATCTTTTCTTCTTCAGCAATCCTGGAACACAACAAATAAATTGCACTTAAAGTGAAAATAGAAAACTTGTATCTATACTAAATATATTAAAAATTATTATTAAACTACAAAGCAAAATTTTTAACAAATAATTTTGATTTTAAGAATTTATAATTATTTAATAAAAAGTGGGCATAAATAAATGTATAAAATTGGGCTAGTCAGAGGCGTATTAGACATTACAAAAAAAATCCATGTGATGTATATAATTGTTTAGCTTACTTAGTTTGCAATTCAATACTGGGTGAGCCAGTAATAGTGATAACATTATCAGTGAAGTACTTTTGTAGCAATCCGCGCCAAAACTCCACATCTTCTTCCAGCAGTTCATGTAGGACTTGTTGGGGGTTCATGCGGGCGACAAACTGCCAAAACAATAAAACTTTAATTTGAACTATTGTTAATTTTATTTCAGTATTGGCATTGACATAAATTAATATGTTAATCATTTATTGTTGAGTAAATGATCAAGTTTCAAAACCAAATGGCGCTGAGGAGTGTTCTATGTTTAGAAGTGGACTACCAAAGGCTGGTGGATGGATGGAAATTATCAAGATGGAGTGATAATGCAAAGTATATGCACTGTAGATCATTTAACACTGATACAGTCCCCCCACTGTGTATGGTTGAATGCAAGAATGTCACCACTACACTTGTATAATGTGTTAACAAATAGCACTTATTAACAGTGGTGGGACACTAAGTATTTAAACTTGGTGGCCAGGATGTCACCTGTCACTTATGCTAAACTATTTGACATAGGTTAAGTATATTTATGGAGTGTCCACAGCACTTCACTTATTACAAATTATTTTTACACCAATTTTCCAATTATTAAAAAGCCTTACAATAACTTGCAACCTCTTTTGTGCCTTTATACTCAAGAAGTATTGACACATATCAGTGTTCATTTTTGCTGATTACTCTAGGACCAACTCAGAGTCTCCTCAATTATAATTATCTATAAATATATAATTCATAGTATATCAAAGTAGTAGATCAAATTCATTACAATAAAAAAGAAATTACAAAAATAAGTAATGATTGCAACATGACATATAAAACACAACATGTGAAACATGGAAGTGTACTACACCCTTCTGTCTACCCCTTCGAGAATAACAGAGATGATCTTACATATTTACGCCAATAACTTACATCATGTTCATTTTGAGAGTAGAGTGCATCACCAATGCAGCGGAAGGCTACTGCATGATGGGGGTCGGATTCTAGGGTGGCCAGTGTTTCCCTCAGCTGCTTCTTCAGCAGGCGCTTCAAGCGCTCCATGTCTATGGGTTCGTTGCCATTTCTAAGAGACTGTAGACATTCCCGGGCTGTGACCTTGGCCACTTCCAGTTTATCAAGAGGTACATTATCCAACTCAATCTTGATGAGCGACGCCAAGTTTTCCGCTAGATTGTATGACACCTGGGAAAAATAATTGATTTATAATATTATAATTGATTTATGTTTTGATACTGAACAATAATGTTTCAAGCGCCTGTGAAATTACATAAAACAATAGTATGTGTACATAAATTTTCCATTATAACCAAAGTTCTAAGCGTAAAGTTAAACCATGTGTAGCTACTGAGATTGTTACAGCTACAATAGACTCATATATACGTCATATCATACAAACTAGAATAT
This sequence comes from Microceris scylla, assembly GCA_018245595.1. NCBI lineage: Eukaryota > Metazoa > Arthropoda > Insecta > Lepidoptera > Hesperiidae > Microceris > Microceris scylla. Next base: position 20,517 of record DWDT01000115.1, read on the forward strand.
TTTCTCAATGGATGAAATAACCCTTCAGCAAAGTATTCGTTTTGTTGTATAGATTGCAACACAGCACCATGTTTTAATCAACACATTAGTGAACATCCAGGGGGTATCCGATTATTATTGTATCATCACGCCGGGTCCCTCACTGGGTGGGCAGAGAGCAGTGAATAATTAAATATTACAATCCTTATAGATCTGATGTCCTTCCACATTCATCAACCTTTTCATACACAGAACTATCAAATGTTGTAGGAATATATAAAACAGCGAATTTAGAATAGCGGTCGAAGTGTAACAATGGTGGAGCGTACATCGCCAGCGAGCGCATCCTCGCGCTCCACGAGGCAGCGCTGCAGCGGCGCAGCGGCCGTGTCGCACAGGTAGCGCAGCACCACAGCGCAAGCCGTCAGCTCCTTCAGCGCCTCGGCCTCCGTCAGCGTCGGCCCGCGCCACCCGAACAGGATCTGAAAAGTTATATACCGAGCTCATGTAAAATACTTAACAATTATACAATTATAAACGGCATGAAAAAATCTAAGGTGTGTGAAGTCTGCCAACTTGCATTTAGCCAACGTGGCAGACTATGGCTTTAACACTCCCATTATGAGAGGGGACGCATATTACAACAGTGGAATGATAAGTGTCGAAAAAAAATCGCATTTTTATTATTGTAGTGTGTAAATGCATACACTCTCTTATAGTAATACTGTTTATAGACTTCTTTAGTATAGATAATATCATTTTATGCTAACTTGCTTACTTACCATCATTATATATATCAGCATTTGTTTCATAAATATTTATTATGCCTGTATCAGACAATGATTTAATAATATTAATGTTCATATAGCAGTAACTTTAAACCGAAATAATACACACACTTATACAAATATTCAAACAAGTTCGATGTAAATATTTATTAAAAGCAGATTTCAATGTCAAAATTACCGAACAGCTTATAACGAATTTCCGTGAGCTACGCAATTGGCTTGTATTACTTTTTTAGATTAAGAATAGTTTATATTTATATAAATCCTACCTGTCCACAGTCCTCAGTGTCTGCAGGCCATTGTTCCGTCAGTTCCGCATAGTGAGGTGGAGGCGGTATGGTCTGCCATGGCCTCACCCACTCTTCTTGAGGCTCGTCCTTTCGCTAAAATAAAAGTAAAGTTTTAACAAGAACCTTAAATGTGGGTTGTTTCGAAGTCTATTGGGTTAGTTACCAGTAAAGAAAGAACAGCGGATAGTGAGAAGGAAGGAGAGAGAAAAGGAGAAGATGTAGTGAATAAAAAGAGAGCGGGTAAAGAGAGATAGAAAAGAGGGAGAGAAAGGGAAGATAAAGGGAATAAAATTAGAAACATGTAACCAAATTCGACCACGTAATTAAAGCTGTTGGTGATTTTAACAATATCCACTACAATAATAGCATAGAATTAAGAACTCTCCAACTAATACGATCGCGTCAAAATAACGGCTGGTCATTTTAATCATGGCTTACTAAGTACGCCCTGACGACATAGGTGCCATCGTATTAGTAAATAAAACTTTTATCACTCGTTATAATCATTCCAGCATCTTTTTGTTAATAATACTGAGTTCCTTGAAGACTTTTTATGGATCTGATGTGTATGGATACTCCTGTAACAGTTGTGTCTATGTACAAGATAATGGTTACTGAAGTTAATGGGGCTCCAACTATTGAAACAATAGAAAAATATGTATTAGTAGTGTTATTAACATAATAAAACGTAACCTCACGACTATATCTCCCTGAAAAGGTAGGTGAAGGAGTGTTTCGGTTTGTGTTTTTTTGTGAGTGTAAGAGACTCCCGTTTGATCAGTTGTCCAATCGTACCCTACCCGGGAACCGAACGTTCTCGTGCAACAGTCGCGCTTGCAACCAGTTGACTAGCAAGCTTGTTATATTGTTTAAAAAAGGGCCATACGACATTTAGACATTGTTTTCAAAAACCATACTCGTACTGGAAACGCAAATATATCAATCTAAAAAACAATGGAATAATAGATATGTGAATTATAAAAAACAGAAGAAAGACACAGTAAAATTAATTATTCTCGTCTATGATTCGATCTATACGGAGTATCTGATGCCAATGAACACGAGTCTATTAGAGGTAGTGACGCCTCTGACATTTCAAAAGCGAAATAAAAAATCGAAAGAAACGTTATTGGCACGATTCGTTTTTGCAACTATCATCCAGACAATTGGTCTGTGGTTAAAAAACTACTCAATGCAATGCTGTTCTTAAAAAGAAATAGTCGAAGTGACTTCCACTGGAGGTCGTACAAATTTAACGTGTTTAAAGACTCAAGGTCGGGCGTGATATAAAATTGCATCTAACACACATAAAAGTCACCTTCGCTATGATGTCATCTTCAACGGTCGCCAGCGCTGTGAACACGTCTTCAGCCTCAATTTGGCCTGTTAATATAATAGTCAAATTCTCAGCTCTGTAGAATTTTTTATGGAAATCGCGCACCTGAAATGTTACGATTCGATTACTTGGGAAATCCTGGTTTAACAGTGGAACTTTAAAATCCATTGGTTAAGATTATTAATAACACATTTTGTAATAATAGGTTATGAATATTATAAAAAAGTATGATATTGACATATCTAAGCACTGTCTTGCATATGATGATAATTATAAACTTTACAATCAATATCATAACATTGTTAATTGTCCTTGAGACCAGGCACTGTTATGTTTCTACATGCAAATATTAAGTTGGTATTCTCTCTTAATTAAGTTCTTAACATATTACTAACAAAGATATACAGCAGTAGAACTACATAAACAGAGAACCATAGATAACATGTTCAGCCTTTTTTTCTAAAACAAAGAACTATGAAAACTATATATTCAAGATATGGATGTTAAATGCTAAATAAACACTGATAAATGTTAATTCAAGAACCATAAAAAATTATGTTTTTTGTAGACAACAAAGCTTGTATGAAAATATAAATATACAAAATCAATTTACTATTTTTTAAGTGTAATATTTACTTTGGTGTTGGTAGTGGAAGTTCGGAGATTCTTCATAATGCCACCAGTTTCTGAAGAATAGCCACTGTTTGGGTACATTGCTCTCAAAAGCTTCAACTCACACCTGTTGGGTCAATATAAGAAATATTACCTCCCTAAATGCACTGAAATAGTATTTATTCAGAATCAAATAATCACTTGCTATTGCTAAAGGGAAACATCGTGAGGAAACCTCCACACCTTAGAATTTATAAAAAAAATCTAAGGTGAGTGATGTCTGCCAATCCGCACTTGGCCAGCATGGCGGGCTCTGGCCTTAACACTCCTATCATGAGAGGAGACCCATATTGCAACAGTGGAATAATAAATGGGACGACAATAATTTTATTTAATACAATATGGTTAAGATAATTGCTCTCATCAGCTATATTCATAGCACTCAAATCTGCATAAAATTAATTATTGCAAACTTTCTATGGTGATATAATAATTACATTAAAAAAAGCAAGTGTAACTGATATGTTCACAGACTGCAGGGGACCTATAAAATTCAACAAACAAGCTTAGTGGTGGTTGACAATAAATTGGAAATATAAATTAAATATGAATTCTAGGTAAAGAGAGTCAAATATGTTTCATCATCATCATTAGCCTATTGCTGTCCACTGCTAGACATAGGCCTCTCCAATGGCACGCCACTGATATACACAAAGTGGCTGGCAGTAGTTGGATGCGAAGAGCTGAAGATTGAGCTCAGTGGCGTGCCATTGGAGAGGCCTATGTCCAAATATGTTTTGTTTATTGTAATTTAGAAGAATTTTTTTTTTATTGCGACACCATAGAGAAAATAGGCATTTTCATTGTCTGCCCTTAAATACCAGTAATATTAAATGTGCATATGTACAATACCTTAGTGAATTTTGTGTAACAGAATGTGTTAATAATAACAAGATTTCTTTATTGCTCACCGACTGTCAGCAGTGTTCTCACGACCCTGCATCTCGCAGTACACAACTCCAGCATCCTCCCCATCACCATCAATGTGGTGAACTTCAGTTATGAACCCCTGGTCAGTGAGTGTGGGATGAAGGATATGGTCCAGATAGATAGGCAGTAAGGTCAACATGCCTTCATCACCTGTATTGATTGTTGAATTATGTGAAAACTGTGTCAAAAATAATTATTAACAATAAGAGCAAACCTATAAAATTTATAAATGTTTTTTTATAAATCTTTTTAAAGATTATGGAGACTGAAACAAATACAAAGTTATCCATTTATATTGAAAGTAAATATACCATGTAATTTTATTACTAATGCATTAAATATTTAACAATTTCAAAAAATTTCATTTCTTGTTAATAAATTTTGGGAATAAAACGAACAAATTAATGTTTCAATATAAACCTACCTGCAGTGTATATGGTGTAGCAAGTGTGATCAGTGTCCGTCCAGGCATTGGTGCCATGGGCCATGCAGCGATTAGCCAGCAGATCTAGGACGCCCTTGTAAGGGTAGCGCTGAGATCCCAAGAAAATGACGTGCTCCAAAGTATGGGGTAGTCCATCATCATCATGTGCCTCAGTCGCTATTCAAATTAAGAATTGAAAATATTATAGCAGCTCATTATTTACATAAAAACCAATTAATAAGCTATATATAGGCTTACTAAACATATGCAAAGGATACCTGAATAATTGGCGACATGTGTTAGAGTAATGACATATTTACGTTTTAATCAAATTGATTATTATATGTAAACGTTTTAAAATCATTTGCAGGTAGTAACTATTATTTTAATTACACAACTAAGACCAACTTACCGAGACAGAAGAAACCATTCACAAGAGGACCCTCTACGTTAGCAATAATTACAGTGAGCCCAGTTTTTTGAGAAATATACTTATTTACCGGTATAACATCAGACGCTTTCGTCGAGGAAGTTAATTTAAAATGAGCCATAATATAATCGACACACTTTATTGCTTTTTAAAGACCATAAGACTCCTACTTCGCGTTACTCTGAATCACTATAACTTTTTGTTTTATGGATTTTATATAATTATATACACGATGTCTGCAAGTTTCTGCGATCGTTCGGTAGCCGGCAAGTACATATCATCATAGACAGGACCATAGACTATAGAATACAGGTAAAATATGTATTATAACATGGAGAACATTTTTGTACGCCATTTTGGCAAAGTACCTAACATTTTTATTTTTATTGTAGATCTTATTAATCTTGCCCTAAAAATTAAAGAAATGACATTTGAAAAAAAAAAAAATTTCATACATTCATTTGTGTAAATGCATTACATCTGATAACATATACATTATGTAAGTGCACTACATGGGTAATGTACCTACTTTATTATAATTGCAAAACTTGTATCTTGCAATATATTGACGTAACTACAAGAATAAATATAGCGCTAAATTGGAGCGCAATATCAACTGTCTTTTTTAGTTATTTATCTTAACTTTCACAAGATATATATGTTTGTATTTATTTCAATTTGAAACAAGTAGCACAATATATTTAATTTTAAAGTAGTTGGGCACGTTTTACCCATTAAGTACACGTTATAAGTCTAAATAATATAATATTTATATATATAACAAGTTTATGTTTCGAAATTTCTTAAAAACTTTATAATTTATTTTAAATTGATGTCCCAGTAAACTCACATAGCTTGTAATGTAATATTGCGGTACAATCGAGACAATTCGTGTAAACGCAGTGCAATCAAAAATGACAAAACATTATGGTTAAGCCGTTCATACTTGGACATAGATTAAAGCATGGATGCACAGACCGCGGCCCGCGGGCCGCGTGCGGCCCGCCGGTCGAATACTAGTGGCCCGCCGACAGCAAAAATAATACTCTCGTACATTCATTTAGGTTTAATAAATTAATTAGATTTAACAAATTATTAACAATTCTTTATTGTCTTTAATTACCTATACTTCTGGCGGCCGGCCCGCCATCAGTTCATGATTTGCCTGAGTGGCCCCCAGTCTTAATAAGTCTGTGCAACCATGGATTAAAGTATTGTAAGCGATAAACTATAGTAGTTTTCTGTAGTTATTAAGATCGTATAGGTACTTTGTTTATAACTGTATTAATAACTTGGGTAAAAATTTTCCTTGCTTCTCTACACTGAGCTATAATCACAGTATGCAAGGTGTCATATACAAAATATTACTATTTACGAACTTGTCTATGTAAATACCTATCATTCAAGTCACAATCTAAGTATGTAACAATAATTTAATCAAATAACTGCTACTAAAAAGTAACTTCATATTAGAATAGAATAGTAGAATATCCTTGAGTAATAATTTTTTAACATAATCTCTATTGGCATCTCTATATTAATTTATACTTCTGAATATAATTATAGTTTTCTCATTGGTCTACTAATGTAATTGTTTGGTATTTGATTGCTAAACCGAACGCTGTGGGTTTGAATCGCAGTCGTTCATTTTTGATGAGCTGATGTATCTGTGTATCAATGTAATTATAAGTATATATTATATAATCATGTATTTATAAACGCATGTTTATATTCCGTAAATATAAATGTTCATATAACGTCTATAAAAATACTTCGTTTCTTTTCTCACATGTCTGCTTAGAGATACTACAAACACAACTTGGTTTGTCGATGAAATAAATAGTAATATATCGTGAGAATGTGCTCGATCATAATGATATTACGATTAAATTAAGCATCGTTTAATTCAAGCACGCTTTCTCGGAATAGCTTGATTGGTTTTTGAAAAGGATCGCACTGTCCGTTCCTAAGCATACGTAAGCTTAACTGGTGTATAATTTAATTTCGAAAGAAACCTTTTTTTGTAGAACGGAACTAGGACACTAACATAAAATCACGATTATGTCTGTCCAAAGAGGTAGCCAAAGGAGTTTATTAGGCACACTTCCACGATTCATCAGCTATGTAAATCGTATCACTATGCCGGATATTCCGGGGACTATTTTAAAATAGAATCAGACCCGGGCATCCGACCCAGGTCCTGTTGATCAGTAGTCAAGCTTAAGTTCAACGTACTATCACTACTCACTACAAAGTATAAAACAAAGTCGCTTTCCGCCGTCTGTGTGTCTGTATGCTTTAATCTTTATATTACGCAACAGATTTTGATGGAAGTTTTTTTAATAGAGTGATTCAAGAGGAACGTTTACATGTATAATAACATCCATTAAATAGTGGAGAAATAGTTTAATTTTTGATTTTTCTAATGTGATGTCGTAAATAATTACATTTTTTCCGCTTATATTGCAAACGCAGGCTGAAACCTACGTGATTTATCAAAATAATGTACTAAGTATTGTACACCTTGAAAAGGTTTACAGAAAACTCCGCGATCAGATCTCTTAAGGATATCCCACAATAAAAATTTTTTGTCATTTACTTTTTACGACAAATAATGGCTAATTTTGGAAGCGATTTTAACCAATACAGCATTAATCCTTATCCGATTAAATACCTTAAATACATTGTTGATTTAATATAGATCTATATGGTTCTTTACAGCACTAGATTTAAATGAATATTTTCGAAGATATTATAGATTTAAAATTGCGGGACGTAGCGCTTGCGGCG